>SWKU01000006.1:547773-697076 GCA_011058905.1 Curvularia kusanoi | reverse complement strand
ACAAAATACTTTATTCATCTGCTGTCGCTCGGTGGGGGGGGGGGGGGGGGGGGGGGGGGGGGGGGGAATCCCTCGACGACTCTAATAATGCTCTCGAAGGGCGCGACTCGAGGAATAGAGGATATTTAGCGTGCGAGCTACTTTCCAGCGGTGGACGTTCGCCCGACAGTCTGTCTGCTGCGAACTATTGTCCAGTCACAAATGGGTGGATGTAAGTACTTTGCAAAAGCTGTAAACCCAGTACCCATAGATCCCGTCACTCAATACCAGGGATCGATTTATCAATGTCCCACAGTACTCGCTACTAGGCGACCTAATCGCCGAAGGTGAACTCACATGATTTACTGAGCTTCGTCTACATCAGCCGTGGTTGTTAGTTCCTTTGTCCTCTCTTTCAGTTGGCATTTCAATTAGTATATGTGTGTTGATGACTCTTACAGAACTCTGATCCCTCGAGTTTTCCAGCAGCATCTTCTTCGGTCTGGCGAAAGGTGGTAGCGCAGTAATCAGGGCAGTCATGACTGTTTCCAGGTCCCGACTGCCATATTATATTTCAGGCTCTCAGAGTTCTAGATCGCGTCGAGCCCAAGATCGTAGCGCAACTTGACCTCTGTCGCACTAATATTCGAAGAAATCCATGTAGCCATGATCAGCAGATGCGGAGATACATGCGATGACAATCCAGATCAGATCAGATGTGCTGCTGGAACCACATACCGTGATTGTATTTCAGCTGACTTACACACGACACAAGGCAGTTGTGTAAGTAAATTGCATTTGCCTACAAATTCCCTCAAGCGCATGGGCTAGTATTTAGCCCGGTACATTACGATTCCTTACTGCAGGCGGAACTCACGTGGAGACTGCTCGGCAAGGCTGCTGTATTGGCAAATTCCCTTGTGCGCGCTAAGCCAGCTTAATGTTCCCCATTACGCATTTCCCCTACAGGTGTCATAGAACTACAGATAAGCAATTTGAAAGTTGCAAAAAAGTGGTGTCAACCCTTTCGTAGCTTTCCAGTTCTACTGCAGCTGTGGTGAAGGATACCAGTTTTCGGAGTAGTACAAATCATTCAGATTTCTGGTCGGTGATACAAGCTCCAGAGCAAGGTCTTCAAGTGCCTGTATCCCGGACTGTAACTACATTGGACCAGTGAAACCTGTTGCGGAGGAGATGTCACATATTGCGCGAAGCGAAAAGACCTGATCCCGACGGCGACATGAAGTTGATGGCGGTTCACTGGCACTCTTCATACCTATACTAATGACCGACGCTTCGGGGCTTGAAACGATCAGACATGGTCTCTCGCTCGTACAAACTGGCCGCGGGTCATGATGTATGTGTATGGGCTGTTTTTCAATGGAAACTCACCAATTGAAACTCAGATCAGAGTCCATCACTGAAGCAGTACGTGTCCAGCAGAAGTTCCCAAATTTGACAGTCACCCTACCTCCAGATTCGGATATGGTTCAAGGAGAAAGTATAGGACAAAATTACATCAAACAGAGATCCTTAAATGCGAATGATATTTCTGACCTTCGTTTCGAGTCTGCTTTGCAATAATTGCGGACCGCGAGTACAAGGTTTGGAAATACCGCACCTTACCAGCTCCGCATGACCACTTGACAATTTTAAAGGATCCAATTCGGACGGAGGACAAAAATTACAGGACCAAGTAATTGCGTGGCTATCTTAAAAGTTGCAACACTTTAGAAGTCTGCGCCAATTAGCCTTAGAGGCCTTTGGTATCTTGCTTGACGCCAAGTGGCCACTTGGCGCTGGCAAGGTGCTGTACTTATTTGGTGCAGGCATTGACATTCCGATACAGTATTCGGCAGATGTGTCTTAATGTGCAGTAAGGCTCCGCTCTTTTGGACATCGCCACGAGCATCATGGATCTGATCTACTTCGGTCTATAAGAATGATTGATAGAATCATCGACCACATTTGCGCTTTCGACTGGTCCTTTCGACTGGTCCTTTCGACTGGTCCGATCATGTCCCTTGAACCCGTTCAGAACGTTCGCTGGGCATCACCGATGCGCCTGTATTTCCTGCCATCACCTCAAAAGGTTGCTTCTTAGTCTTTACGCTACTCATACGCTGCGGCTCTGTGTGTCAAAATTCTCAGCCGCTTGATTCCACTATAATTTGCCATCCAATTGGAAGCATGCGGCCTGCATCTCAGAGTTGCCTCATCAAGTAATCCTGCAGACAGACTATCGGGCACCAAGACTCTGCTGAAAAATCTATGCAGATGGCCACTGAGTCTAGATCCAAGATAGAGGCAAGAATTCTCGTATCATTAGTGGATGGTCAATGATGATTTTTCTAATGAATGAGAACAAGCAATCTATTGAATACCGACGTGCCGCTGAAACTTAACTTCTGTCAATACTCTGAACATTTCTGTTTTTAGAGCAAAGTTGGGAACTGCGATGTTCATTGATTCCATATTCACTACTCGATGAAAATTTGTGCGACGGGAGCCACAGCTTTTGCATGTGCTGGTGATCATACTCAGCCTGTCGGGGCGGGGATCAGTGGATATACGGCATACAAATGAGCTAGTGTGTTAAATCCTCAACAGGACTGGTTCCAGACTTTTCAATCTAAAACCTGGTGTAAATGCATCATGGCAAATGCCCCTCACGTGGCGCTCTGTACCACGGGAGGCCTGAGGCTAAACTCCACACCTATGCACTTTGAAGGGTTGCAAAAAATGCATGCGTGGTCGGAGGTTCCGATTGACAGCCACGCCGTCACTGCTGGACGATCACTTAACAGCGCTTTCGACTGCACATTCCCCGTACAAATCTCGATTAGGATTGGAGACCACAGAACTTGATGGCGCAGTCAGCATGGCTACTGTCTCAAGAGGATATCATAGCGCAAGCATGAAAAGGCCCACGAACCGCGTGGTTATCGACGCGAGTGTGACAAAGTTCAACGAAACATGGACACGCGACGCCCCCACCTCAAACCGTTCTGTTGAAGAACCCTGCACGCTGTCGGCAACAATTGAACGCCCGTAGCACAGTCACCCCGTGGGTTAGCGCCTCACCGGTGATCACCCCATGGAGTTTACCACCTGACGAACCCAACCCCACAAACGCTAAGACGGATCAAGGCCGCGCCACCGAGCTTACGAATCCTGGGCGCCAGGCTTAACTTCATCGCAGTTGTTGCGCGTTTCCTATTTCCGCTCGTCGCACGCGTTCAGGAATGTTGCTCTGCCGGCGACTCCGAGCCAGAGAAGAGTCACACATGCACGCGTCGTACAGGCGCCAACAATCTTGCACGTTGAGGCTCTGCTAGGTAGTACGCTACGCTTTGGAGCAAGGGATGGTTGACGCTGATCATCTCCGCTTATACTTAGCAGTTCACTGTGGCTTGTTGTGTGCGGACACTCTAAATGGACGCTTGCTTTTAGCTCTAGAACCAGAGACTCGACCGCCCTTTTGCGGGGACCCCTCACTTTGTATGGTGCTCACTATCGCGTATATAACGCATGCTAATGGACGTTTGTGATTAACGCAATCCCATCGTCTTGCCAACGTTCCTCATCATGGCTGACAAGTTGCAGGTCGAACGACAAGATGTGTACGTAGTGAAGAAACTTATGTCGATTGCGTGTACTAATAAATGGCAGCGTCTTTGGAGAGAAAGGTTCCATCAATGCTACCAACCCGCAGAGTGGCGTTCAGTCTGCAAAGTGAGTTACTTTTTCTGTTCGCCTGCAAGGCATTACCCTGACAGCATCGACCAGGATCCAAAACCCGCTCATGCATATGAGCGAGTCTGAATGTATCCAAGACGTCCACTCGTTTGCAAAAGAACATGGCTTTGAGGCTGAGAAGGGCCTGCTGGTCAAGGGCGCGCTTATCTCCCGTGACCCAACAAACTTTGCCAATGTTTCTGGTATGACAGAAGAAGAGAAGACCGCCATCGCGAACGAGGTTTTGCACAAATGGCGTCAGCCCAAAGTTTTGTACTTCACCATCATCCTCTGCTCCATCGGCGCAGCTGTACAAGGCTGGTAAGTCATCGGCCACTTGAGCACAGTATACAAACGTAATCTGACACCTCTGGCAGGGATCAAACTGGATCCAATGGCGCTAACTTGTCGTTCCCCGTAGCCTTGGGAATCCCTACGAAGGACAACCCCAATGCTGCTCGCAACCAGTGGCTCCAGGGTCTAATCAATGCCGGCCCGTACATTGCCTCTGCATTCTTCGGGTGTTGGTGCTCCGATCCTCTGAACAACTTCTTCGGCCGACGTGGTTGTATTTTCGTATCTGCAGTATTCTGTGCTTTGTCCCCCATCGGTTCTGCTGTAGCTCAAAGTGAGTACATCTTTCTTGCCCTTGAATTCTTTGGTACTGACATTTAGCAGCGTGGGAACAGCTATTTGTTACACGGTTGCTCCTTGGAATCGGTATGGGATGCAAAGGTGCCACAGTCCCGATTTTTGCCGCCGAGAACGCTCCTGCTGCTATTCGGGGTGCACTGGTTATGACCTGGCAGCTTTGGACGGCTTTTGGCATCTTCCTTGGCACCGTCGCCAATCTGGCTGTCAAGGACACTGGAGCTATCGCATGGAGACTGCAATTCGGCTCGGCTCTAATTCCAGCCTTGCCTCTTCTGATTGGCGTGTTCTTCTGCCCCGAGGTAAGTTGATTGCTCCTGATGTTCGGACTCGAAACATTGCTGACTTGGTACAAAGTCGCCCAGATGGTATATTAAGAAGGGCAAGATGCAGCAAGCATACAAATCGCTAAAGCGCCTCCGAAACACTGAGTTGCAGGCAGCGCGCGATCTTTACTATATTCATGCTCAACTTCGAGCTGAAGCAGGAGCCTACACCGTCAGGAACAACTATATTACCCGTTTCACACAGTTGTTCACAGTTCCCCGACTCCGCAGGGCTACTGTAGCGTCCGGAACGGTGATGATTGCTCAGCAGATGTGTGGAAGTAAGTAACGCGAATCCTTGTTGAGAATGTGGTTCTAACATGACTCAGTCAACATCATCGCTTTCTACTCCAGCACCATCTTCGAGCAAGCTGGTGCTAACAACACTGAATCCTTGCTGGCTTCCATGGGTTTCGGTCTCGTCAACTTCCTTTTCGCCTGGCCAGCCATCTGGACTATCGACACCTTCGGTCGCCGAACACTTTTGCTGTTCACCTTCCCGCAGATGGCCTGGACTCTTCTTGCTGCCGGCCTCTGCTATCTCATCCCAGAAAGCAGCAAAGCTCATATCGGCCTTGTGGCATTGTTCGTCTATCTCTTTGGAGCTTGGTACTCTCCTGGCGAAGGGCCCGTGCCATTCACCTACTCAGCAGAAGTGTTCCCGCTTTCTCACCGAGAAGTCGGCATGTCGTGGGCTGTTGCCACCTGCTTGTTCTGGGCATCTGTACTCTCGATCACGTTCCCCCGCATGCTTGCCGCGCTTTCGCCTACCGGTGCGTTTGGTCTATATGCCGGCTTCAATATCGTTGCGCTTGTCATGATTTTCTTGTTTGTCCCCGAGACAAAGCAGAGGACTTTGGAAGAGCTGGACTATATCTTTGCGATTCCTCAGCGCACCTTCATGCGCCATCAGTGCTTCACGGTCTTGCCTTGGTGGATCAAGACTTGGATTCTGAGGAAGAAGATTGGCCCTTGCCCCGCGCTCTGGAGCTTTGAAGGACACGATGAACAGGAGCAGCAGGAGGCCGTGCGCAGGGCCAGTGTTGCTGCGGCTGGCGACGATGCGGCACAGCGGAGACCCAGCATCACAGAGAAGATCGCAGGCAAGTTTTGAGTGAAGCAAATGTGTCGAGGGAGAGCCTCCAATAGTTCATCAATGCAGTGTTGAAAATCGGGTTGATCCGTCTACCAATCGTCACCGTACATATTTACCTATGGGAAGATATGCCTGCATGGGTGTTGTGTCATTTGGAATTGATTTCAGCATGTCATGAGCATGTTCGATAGGCACAGTAGAATGCTCAAATATCTCAATGAGGGTGCCATAACGACTATTTGCTCTCTCCGGGATGCTCTCAACGCGATGTGTCTTGTCAAAGTGGTAAAGCATACCCCTCTTTGAATCAAGCCTCCACCGCGCCCCAGAAGGACTTCCCCTCCCTCCCCTGCTTGACCTTCGCCACACTCACATCCTTGGCATTGTGCAGCGTTCGCACATATTGCTGCGCGATCTTCAGCCACATTGCTCTTTCCGCTTGACTTGCCCCGTTGCCTTCCCAGACCCAAATGTCCCTTCCAATGTCCAGCACGAAGACGTCCCGCTCATCCAAGTCATCTCTTCCAATTCCGTTGCCTTCTTTGACTAGATCGAAGCTCAGCTCTCCGGTGGCATCGCTGAGCTTGAACAATTTTTTGACGTCTCGCTCTGTGACTGCAGAGATCGGCCTTGTGCACTCGAACCTTGTACCATATTCAAGATCCTGACCACCCAGATGATCCACAATGATTTTGCTCCTTGCCTCGTCCTGGCTCAAAACCTCGACATCGACATGTTTCGCAGTCGTCAAATCGTGAACTACCTGTGCAGCTTTCATTTTTTCCATTGGCGAACATTTCCTGCCTTGCCACACGAAGATCTTATCGCCCTTGTCCAAAATGAACACATCGCTCTCATCAAGGCTTTGCCAAGTAGGCTCGACTTCGTGTACGACAACGGCATCCCTTCCAGCAGTCGGGCTTGGGTGCTTGAAAACACGGAGAAGCGTATCGCTATGCTGTGCTTCCTCGTTCATCTCGACATGATTAAAACCAGAGCGCACGCCGCCACGCAGAATCTTCATGCGTGGAAAGAGAGCGGTGAAGGCATCTGAGGGTGCGGATTGCACCTCACGATGCTGCGTCGCGGCGCCGTGGAGGAATTCGTCCAGTTCAACAGTCTTGTAGGCAGCGGTACCAGCCTCGTCTTGGGTTGTTGCACGACCAAGCCAGAAAAATACATCGTGAATCAGGTGCGGTCCTGAATCACTCTTGACTTCCTCGGTGTGAAGGACGATGTACGAGTCGCCTTCATAGAAACTTCCGTACTTTTCGCGCGGCCATGGAACAACCTCAAAGCCCTCGATACGCCAGATGAAAGTTCCAGCCTGGTTGCCAATAATGCCATTGTTCCATGCTGGTTCGCTCGCTGCAGACTGGTACTTGACCTTATGGTCGATATCAGAGCCGATGAATTCCACATTGGAATCCTGCCAGTCCAGCTGTTCTTGGTGTACAAGACCTTGGTGAGGTGGCATTTTGTTGTTTGAATCTATGGAATCTTGCTGAAGAAATGTGTTGCGAAGATGATGTCGGAACAATGTCTCTCTAAAGGCTTCGGAGGTATGAAACGATCGGTGGGGTCCTATCCGCATCCTGAAACACAGCTACGTCATGCAGGTCCCAGTCGATCATAACCCTTCAAATAGCCCACGCCTACTGCGTTTGTCTATGCAGTGTACCTGCTACGAGAGCCAACAATAAGTCGCTGTATATACAAGATTACAAAAGAAACCCATAGAAGGTTTAGAAGCTTCAAACGGACTTAAAGTTCATCCCTAGCCAAGTGGCTCACGGCAACACAGGTTCGTAATGAGGCTTAGATCTTTATTGTGCAGTTGCAACCAAATTTTGTTTGACAACGCATTTCCGAGATTATGCATCAACAGCATAGTTTGGTCTGGAAACCGGCAGGTCATCACATGCACAGTATACCATAATGCACAGCACGACGCAATTCTGGTGGGCAATAGTGGAGGAATCAAAAGCTCCTTTCCAATTCATTTACATTTCACTTTTGGGACAGCTATCTGGACTGCTGCTACTTCAGTGGCATGCCCACGCGATTGTGGAATGACTGTAGACGACATCGTAACATGAAAAGAAACAACAAGCTCGTGCCCAGTGATGTCTGCGCCGGCATACTTTTCACCGTTCCCAGTGCCTACCAACAAAGCCTTATGTCCATCTGATATCCATTGGCGATTGTTTCTCGGTCGACGAATCGAAAGGTGTGTTACCAAACCCCTCAAGAGGTGTCGGCTTACATGTGATGTACTGCTGTACACTGAATGGTGAATGAGAAGCGTGTTGTCATACAATCTAGTAGCCTTGTGGGCGACCTCCGCCGCGGGCCTCTCTAGCGTCGCGCTTCAACTGTGTGTATCGCTCAGCAAGGTCCGGGAACGCAGCCAGAGCCTCTTGTGCCGGAAGCGGGATATCGGCCACAGTTTTCTCCCAGCCATTCTTGCGGCGACAGGTCACACGAATGAGCTCTTGCATGCAGTTGAGGGCGATCTCGATCATCTTTCGAGACCAGCTAGGGTCCAAAGTACCATTGGGATGCTCGAGCGACTGTGAGTAGGGATTGATAAGGACGGGCCACGCAAAGTTGTGGAGCGAAGCGGCAGCGGGCGTAGGGCGACGCTGGATGCCGTATTCCTTTCCGAACTGGTAGAAAGTTGCCCAGAGCTGATCATACTCTTTGTCGAACGGGTTAGGTGGCTGTTCACTGGAATGACTGTTGATGTCGCGTTGGGCTTGACGTAAAGCCATCTCTTGAACAGAGACTGACTCAGGAACGCCCGTCAGCGTGGAACCGCGGCGACGATGGTAACCAAGAGCCATGTTGGAAGCTTGCGGACCAATACTCGAGGTATCTGCAGACGTGAGATCAGCTCTGGTTGCAACGTGATGACCGAAAGCGCTGCCCTGCTGCGTTCGAAGTCAGTAAGGTCTTCACCAATATGTAGATTTCAGACATAGCAGTTGCTCACAGGCTGTTGAGAGACGCTAGCCATTCTGATACGTCGGTCCTGAGAGCTTGACGAGGCTCCCGGGACGGCGGAGTACCCAGCATAGCCGTAGAACGACGCTGAGCTTCCAGACGAAGGTGGGTCACTTGACGACGAATCGCGCCTGTCGTACCCGGGACCCGCCGTCACCACCGGAGGTACATTCTTTCGCAGCGAATTGAGATAGTGGGTGGCCTTTGGGTGGCCGGACGAGTACTATAGCGTTTGTTGTCAAAACATGAGCGGACCATCCAGGCGTGCCACTAACCTGATAATTTGACATGATGCTACGATATTGCCTTGTAATAGTGACTGGGGATGTACAACAGTGACAATAATCTGTAATCTGACGCAGCGTTAGCAAATGTTGAGTGTGGTGAAGAAGTGAGAGAGCAACGTGCCCATATATAGCGAAGCAAGGCACTAGACGCGCCGCCAAGCCAGAGCACACCGCAACAAATAGCGACGGCCGTTGAGTTGCAGGCAAAAGTAGACCAATGGCGTGCTCTTACGATTGCCCGCAAAGTCTGCTGATAACAATGGCGCGGTCCACAAAGAGAAATAACAAACGCCTATAGTGAAAGAGCAGGTCGAACGATCAAACGTTATGGAGTACTTCTTGAAGCTATGTGATTAGAAACCATTGGAATATCTGAGAATGATTTCCAGCCAATAGTGGCATCAGTCTGGTGAAAAGTGGTGAAAGATTTGGGCGTCTGGCATCGACGATGGCCAGCCTTATGACTTCTGCCCGTGAGTAAGTCCACATGTAAACAATGCCCTACCCGTGTCCCCTCGCTTAATGACCGCTTATGCACCGCAAAAGATAAGGGCCGTTCTGTAATTGAGCTGTGGGGTGGTCTACAGCTCATGGCGCTCGGCGGCCTCTTTGGCCTGAATGTACTGATACTTCACCCGGGCAGCCTTGAGCTCGGCTTCAGCAAGTTCTACCTCCGCCTGAATCCTCTGCACCTCGAGAGGCTCACTTGACGCATTCACCGCATCTACGATCTCCCTGTGGCTACGTGCACTAGGTGTAGCCGAGAACGAGGAACGGGGAGGAGCGCGCAGGGGGAGGGCAGGAGACTCAATGACTTCATCTTCGTCGGAAGAAATGACCTGACGAACACGGTGTCCAGGAGTCATGGCGCCGGTAGATTCGCGTGTCTTACGGCGCTTGTCTGCATAGGACGTATGCTTCTCCTTGCGGTAGAGCGTGCCGTCCGCATTGCGTCGTAAGCGTCCTTCTGTGTAGTATGAGCTATGTGTAAGCACTGGAATTTGGGTGACTTACGCCTACGGGGGAGTTGCACCCGCGTTTCGTAGAGCTCATGGTTTCGCTTGAGAGTGTGCTTGGTACCCCTCGGCAGATCTGGCTCGTGAAGCTCTTCTAGATACGAGTCGATGGACGAGACAGATGATTCAACCTCTGGCTCTGGCTCTGGTCGATCTGGGTTCTCGTACTCATCCTTGAGTTCCCGGATATCGGCCAGACGAGTCCATGGATGCTTCGGCTCATGGAGTTCAACCTTGGCTCTCAACCGCGCTTGGAAGTCAGCCAGGTCTCCGCCGCCGATACGGGCAATGGCCTTGAGGTCCTTGAGGAATTGGACACCCCAGTTGCGCGGATCATTTTCGGTCTGGTCCTTGATGTGATCGCGCCGCTCACAGTCCCACGCGCGCATGCGGATGTCGCGGGGAATGATGTCAACAGCAGATCGAACATTGAAGGCGGAGGCAAGCGCAGGAAGCAGCGTCTCAACCAAGTCTTGGGTATCTGCGTTTAGGGTCTCGAAGCGCCCCATTGCGAGTTGATGGTAGTCTTGTTGATATGGCCGAGATAGACACTTCTGTCTTCAAGTAAGCGGGAGGTGTCATGGCAGAGGAACAAGTACTTGTCTCGAAAGCTTAAGGAGAAGATCAACGGCATCTAACATGATCTCTTGCATAAGGTACTCGTGCTTTGCTGCAAATAGAAAGGAAGAAAAAGGTCAGTTCCTGCACTTACCTTGTGTAAAGAGCCTGTTTGAAGAATCTTTGACTGATGTTGGTTCAAGACTGAGTCGAGTGAAGGAGGTAAGGAAAGAGACTTTGGCGAGTGATCGCGATATATATATAACCTACCGTGTACGTCGCTAGTGGGGAAATTCCAATCTGATAGTGAGAGCTGTCGTAGCTCGAGCTTGAATCCGATCAAGTGAAGGAATCAACTCACTTCCTTCCCTTCACTCCGAATTCCGTGTGACGGGATTTGAATGATAGGGCACTCGGAGCATGAGTGAAAATACAGCAAACCCAAATGATCTTGGAAGTAATGAACATAGTTAGTAGCATAGGGGTGAAGTACCCCAGAATCTGCTTGATAAGGTAAGTATCGTATTCCAACTGCTACGCTTTGAAGACAATAGAGAGGTTCTTCAGAAATCTGGTAGGTGAAAATGGACAATGAAGATCGCGCTACGCTACACAGGAATCAACGCAACTTGCCCAAGATGCTTATTTGGGTAGCTATTGTGAGGCATGAACGATCTTGAAGACTCCGTCTCAAAGTTTCTAATTGAGTCTTGTTATTATTTCGACGAAGGAAACATTGCGCAAATGACTTCGAGGTGAAGCATATTCGAGGTTGAAGTCAAATGTTTTGCAGAGCCTGTTTCGGTTCGACATTCCCCGACTGCCGCCAAATCCTTCCTTTCGCACGCCATCCTCATCAGGTACAAGCACATGTCTATCAACACTGACATCATCACGACAGTAGTCAGTCCGCAATATGGCACAGAAACGCTCTCGCCCGGATTCAGCACCAGCAATCCCAGAGATATTTCAATCTGCAAGAATCGTCGAACAAACCTCATCATTCATTGGCGCATTCTCGCCTACCCTGACAGCTGCCGCTCTGCAACGGCTCCCAGAATTTCGCACCGCGACGCACAGAATAGCTGCCTGGCGCACACTTTCACGTCAAAAGTCCCTGACTCCTTCAAAACCTCTATTTGATGCCGGACATGATGATGATGGCGAGTCATGGGCGGGCGGACGCCTTGCACGGGTCCTGAACGACACCCAAACTGCGGGTACCGTTGTTGTTGCGCGCTGGTACGGGGGCCAAAACATCGGTCCAATCCGATTCACACATATTGAGAATTGTGCAAAAGAAGCGATTTGGAAGTGGAAGGTTGCGAACAGCGAGGCTGAGAAAGAGGAAGCAAGCAAGAGGCAAAAAGTCGAGGATGAGGCTGCAAAGAAGCAATTGGTAAATGAGCTTACTCAAAGAGATCAGAACATCGTCGCCTTGAGAAAGCTTTTGGCTGAGAAGAAGGCGAATTTGAGTGGGGACGATGCTGTGCCGCCTACTCCCCAGAAAGCAATTGATTACGGGAAAATGGGACTAGAGGTATTGAAGAGACTGGACAAAGCTAGGGACGCGACAATAGCGGCGATTCTCAGACAGATGGATAAGTTGGACGAAGAAATCAAGCTCTTGGACGGTCTGGACGACGATACTCTCGATGATCTGAATGAGACAAACTCATTAAAAGAAAGGCAGCTCAAAGGAGCAGATAAGCCAATTGATTCAGGCAAAGATACGGGAGCAAACACGGGCATTTCACAGATCGAAGATGGCCACGCCCAAAAAGAGGATGACGAGGATGATGAGGATGGGAAAGTCGAGAGATGATCGATCCTTTGCAGTAATGTTCTTCACAGCTGTTATTACGAACAAGCGCCATAGAGCGGGTGAGACTAGGGAGAAGCAAGGCATCTTCAGCACAGCAAGCATGCGCAGTGGCTACTAGGAACGACGTAATTGTACTAGCAGGTAGTCGCGTAGAATTGGAGATGAAACGACGAAGCCCAGACGCTTTTGAGGTTGGAGGATAAGAACGTTGCTTGCAAAGGCTTACACCAAAGTGCTCAACAAACCTCGCGCCGTCGGGTTTGACTATGCGACTGAACGGCAAGCAACGATGTACAGTTTGGAATGAGGTTTTGAACTGCCTGAACCCACACTGGAATGGACGAAGTCTGGAATTAAGAACGCTGAGATGAAATTGACTATGAGATGTTGGCAAACTATGCACCTAATAAGATTCATTGACATAAAGGCACTATCCGCCGCCCCTCCAATTGCATTGCTACGCGTCCTATTACACCCCCTGGGAGGCTGTCGACTATTTCAATTTGCTCTGCTCATTTACATTGCTCTGCTTTGCTTTAGTTAGTATGGACGTTAATTACATCAATCAATCAATCAATCCAATTGCATTGCTGGATCTTCCCAACCATGCTCCTCACCCCTCAATAACCCTCACAAGCTCCTGACTGGCCCTCTTGACCGCATCCCCCAAATCGACACCTCAACCCGGCTGCTCTCCAAACATCATCCCTGTCATCCCCGTCGTATCTATGATCATCGAATGCAGCCTACATCGTCTCATTAGCACTATTTCTCAAGCACATCAATGAATCTTTTCAGAATCCCACATAGAACAGACGGAAACCCAGGGGGGAAATAGAACTCACATCAAACACCTCCCCACCGCATCGTTCTTCAACTCATCCCTCTGCCTATCCGTCATGGCACTTGGCTTCGCCCTGGGCACTAACCCACGTGTGGCGGGTGTATCAGGCGCAGGCGCATCGTTCAAGATAGAATCGAACATTGCCGCTGTGCGCGAGGCGAAGTCGTGCATGAAGTAGACTTTGCCAGAACGGGCTTGTTGCTGTGGAGGGAAGGAAGGGTGCAATTCAAACGCAGAAAGGAGGGCGGCTCAACTCCTCGATTTGTGGTAGGCGGGTTAGGGCGCCGGCAGGGACAGGTTCAGGTTGGGGGGCGTTCATGGTGGTGATGTTAGAGGTTGATGATGGGGATCGATTATTGCGATCGAGTCTTTTCTAAATCTGGGGTTGGAGAGGCATCTTGGAGGGTTATGGAGAAGAAAATAGAATCTGTTGAAAATGTTCTCTTAGGTCCGAATGAAGCTCGACGCGTCAAGCCTCTGGGTGGGGTTCCACGGGCAGTTGGATCTTGGTCGTGCTTGCGCTTCCCCGCACGCGTACTATAGGTTGGAGGGCGAACGCGTTTCGATGTAGCCCAGAGGGCTCCGCAATCAGTATATACTTACAGGGAATGCGGCCATTAAGTTTGACATCATCGAGAGTCAGCGCCTGATCTTTGACATCATGGTTGACGAGCCTGCTCGCAGCTCAGGTGAAGCTTGGAAGGCATGCTAAAGCAGAATGTCACGGGTTTTTGATGTTTCCAATTCAGTTAAAGCAAATGGACAAGCTATGCATACACGAAAAGCGCTTCAAACTGTTGTACAAGGTCTATAGGACACCTGCGATGAGTGTGATGTACAGTAATATATACAGCCAGCGTCCCACACCCATACTCCCATGTCCCTTCGAGGCAGCATCAGATGCTGCGAGTGCAATGATGCCACTTTGGTAATCTTTGCTAGCCTTCCACCACTATTCTTCATAACACAGCTCGATCAATGGCTCAAGTTCACTCTGCCCTTGGTCAGCCTCCTCATTAACAGCTTCCGCCCCTTCTTTGTGCGCAGCCTGCTGAGGAAGCCATGTCTCCTCTTCCTCACAAAGTGCGATGGGTTGTATGTGTCTCGGGGTCCGCAGCGGATCTGCACGCCTGCAAAAGCCGGCGACGCAGAAATCTTGCCCATGATATCAAGCGTCTCGGACGAAGATGCGACGGCGGGGGAAGCGGTGCCGGGGGCGGCAAGTGTCGATGGCATGGAAGAGGCGGACAGCATGGGGCGTCGTGCGTTGAGAAGGGACATGTTGCGCGCCCTGGGGAAGTCAGATCAGGTCAGTATGTTTGTGTGGGCGATTGTCCGTACTGCTGCGCCATGGAGGGCTTGAGGGTTGCTGGGCGCGCGACGGCGCGCAGGCAGCGGAGGGCGTTCATGGCGAAGCGACGACTGGATCACTGCTGGCTAAGCCGGGTTGTGCAAGAGACCGGGGGCAGGAGAGGAATCGACAGCAGCCCGAGATGCGGTGATGGGCCTCAATGCGGTGATGGGCCTCAATGCGTGATGCGATGCGCCAGAGACCTCCGCTCGCTCGCCGACAGAAAATCCGCGCTACGCAGTCCGTGCGCACAAAAGTTACAGCTGCCTCCAACCGTCCTTCCCAGCACATATCCCTATTCCCCCTTGCGCCAACGCCCTTTTTTGTGTCTCCTTGCCAAAAACAAAAAATCCCCCAGTCTCTACAACCTGCGCCAACATGGTTCCCGACGCGCCGCCACCGCACCGCCTCATCTCGAGCAAGCCCGTCAGCACGGCCGACGCCTCGACCATTCTCCAAACCTACATTTCGCACTCAGAAGCACACCCGCACTTGCACCCCGATGCCCTCATCACACCGACTGGCGTGACCTTCTCTTCGCACGGCGGCCCTACCGGCGGCGTCGTCATGCACAACCTGCGCCGCATTGCAGCCGGTCTGCGCGGCGAGTACTTGGAGCCTGAGCCTACACCGGAGCCCGAGGCCGAGGAGGGCGCCGAGGGCGAGAAGGCATGGAAGGGCAAGAAGGCCAAGGGCAAGAAGACAACCTTCACAGACGATGCCGAGACCGGCGCTGTCGAGATCGAGTGGCAGGACAAGGAAACCTACGAGCGCGAGCAGGGCGAGATTGAGATTGGCGAGATTGGCGACCGGACCAACGTTGTACAGGATGGCGACGAGGAGCCTGAGGTTGAGGTCACGGTCACAGGCGAGAAGAGGAAAGGCGGCGACGCCAAGTTGGACAAAGAGGCTCGCAAGAAGGCGAAAAAGGAGAGAGATGCGCAAAGGAAGAAGGAGCTTGAAAAGAAGAGGAAGGAGGCATGAGTGCGAGAAAAGTCATGATACCACCAGCGCGGCGTTTCGGTTTGCATTGCTAATTATGTACTGATGGGATCAAGATTGGCCGGAAGCAGTCGAGGCTGCGACCTCAACCTGCCTTCCCGAGCTGGCGACCGCATCCTCTCCGCCGCGCGCTCTCGGCTAACTCGTCAATCTGCAGCGAGCCGGGACGGCCCCTCTCCAAGCGTCTATCCTCACAGGTATTTATCGAACATCCGATGGATTCCTACAGCTCCCGGTCTGAGGCCTTGACTGGCTTGGCCTCGTCCTTCGCCTTCTCATTTGTCAGCTTTTCATTGCTCGACCAATTCATGGCTCTGAGACGCTCGGTTAGGATGGGGTGGGAATGGTGGAAGGACGAGTAGAACCAGTCGGCGTCCATCGAGGACAGGTTCTGGATTTGCAGCTTCAGCAGTGAAGCGCCCAGCTCCATGCGGTAGCCGAGGTTGACGGCAAAGGCATCTACGAAAAGTTAGTTCAATAAGGTCAGGATAGAAAGAGAAGATGAATCATACCAGCCTCATATTCCATCTTGCGGGTCCAGAAGTTCATGCCCAGCTTGAAGAGAGCGTCTGTCGGTGACAAGATCTCGTTGAACAGGATGAAACCAATCATGTTTGGCTGCTCCTTGTAGAAACCAAAGTCGTTAAAGAGCGAGCGGTTGTTGATGAAGACGGAGAACAGAGCAAAGGTGTAGAACAGATGGGCCTGCGCAATGAATAGGAGTCGTGACGTGTGGTTCATCTTCCAGTGACCCAGTTCGTGACCCAAGACAGCTTCCACCTCCTTGTCGGAGCTCTTCTCCAGTAGTGTGTCGAAGATGACAATCTTTTTCTTGCCAATCCATGGCAGACCGGTGAAGTAGGCGTTGCTGTGGGCACTGCGCTTGCTTCCGTCGATGACTTGAAGCTCAGACAGAGGGAAGTCGAGCTTCGAGGCGAGGGCTTCGACGGAATCCTTGAGCTTGCCGGGCTTGAGCGGCTCAAGCTTGTTGAACAAGGGAACGATGAGGATGGGGTAGATGGTCATGCCGAGAATCTGCACCGCCAACATGAACACCCAGAGATAGTAGAAGAAGTTCTGTCCAGTCTTTCTGATGATGGCCAGGAATGCGCTGCCAATGGGGATACCGAAGGCCAATCCAAGAGCCTGGCCCTTGATCATGTCCGAAACCCAAGTGTTGACGGTCATCTTGTTGAAGCCGTACTTTTCCTCGAGAATGAAGTGGTGGTAGTAGGAAAAAGGCAGGCCAATGATGGTCTCAGCCCAAGTCATCAGGTATATGAACAGCAACGATCGCGGGATCTCGCCGGAAAGGCTGGCGGGGGCATAGCGGACGATGAGCGAGCCGGCGACGCTCCAAAGGATCGGGTACACGTTGAAGTAGAGAGTAGCGAGGTGCTTGGCTTGGTTGAAGAGAGCGGAGACGAAGCTGAACTTGGCCTTTGCGCGACCGTATGCCTGCTGTGTGTTAGCGATGCATCTCGCAGTCGCACGCGCCCGCTGGCCATGACGCAGTGAAGGGCTGGGACCGTTGAGCATGTGATTTGATAGAAAGTGACCGTACCTGAGATTTGTCGAACGTCTCCTGGTCGATTTCCTTGTCGAGAGCCTTGGGAACGGTAGTGCGCTGCAGCACGCGGTATTGACGGAACAGCAGCCAGTTTTCGAGGGCGAATTCAGCGAGAGAGAAGCCCACGACGAGCTTTTTCCATGGGAAGAGCGGCCGGTCCAGCCAGCGGGCCAGGCGCTGTAAGAATGCCTGGATCATGATGTGTGGGCGTATTCTGATAGTCGAGGCAGCAGCGAAGCATCAGCACGCGTCTTAAGGACAGGTTCCGACTACAGGGCTGACCTGTGGAGACGGAGACGCGCTAGTGAGGCAGTGCCGTCACCCCCGCGGGCGCTTCCATCCAACGTGTTACAGGCCTGGGCCTTAGTCCTGACATGCACCTTCCAATACGTTAGGGAAGGGCCGACCAAATGCACCCAGCAGCTGCAAACTTGGGACATCTCGGCTCACATGCATATTTCTGGAATCGTCGAAGAAGGAAATTTATCATGCAAATTGTCTGACTACAGTATGAACGACGAAATGTGCTAAGCTATCTACAACGCTGAATCCATGTGGCATGTCCACACCTACGAGTCGAAAATTGCGCCGTAGGCAGGAACACCTCTAGCCTCCATATCGTACACGACTTTGGTCGTGAACTTCTTGTTACTGATGATGCAAACTGCTTCGGCACCGCTCTCTTTCCACATCTGATATGCCATGAGGCTCATGTTTGGCTTGCCCATTGTCCTTGTGTTGTGAATAATGGCGTGAGGGTCAGTATCCAACACGCTGTCAACAATCTCCTTGCCGAACGTCTGCTCAGGATTTGGTGCTGTCCAGAGAATGCGGGCAGGCACTTTCTTGGCCAGAATGACTGCGAGGCAAGGTCCTATCCCTGACCCTGTAGCAACGAGTACCACTGACCTGAACAGTGTCGCAATACGAAGCACGCCACACGTCGGGATGCCCCGGACCCAAATGTGGGTTGGTGCCGTCTCAATGGTGCGGCCTGTGAAGTCGCCAGCACGGCTGACGATGAGAGAGAAGCCTGTAGCGTTCGGGTTCTTTGCTGTCTTGGGGTTGGTGATGGTCGCAAACCCGTGCCAGTCCACAAGGGGTCGTTCAGCCAGCCGAACAGCAGTACCGACAACTGGGGTTGTGTAGTCGAACCAGAGCCTTACTGCATGGTTGGACAGAACCTCGGATCGTACAGGAACCTTACGCAGATGCAGCCATGGGAAGATAATTGCCGCCGAAATGATGCTCAGGAGCCATATAGGAGGCGAGTTGAGGTACGCTTGAGATGACGAAACATGTGGGTTGAGGTCTTTCGTTGCGAGTACCGTCTGCACCCAGATCAGAATCAAAGCCGTCCATCCACCAAACCTGTGAGTCATCTCCCAGATATCATGGTGTTGAGCACGAATGGTAGGATGAGACAGCGATCCAATCGCTACCAGCAGAGCCATGACCATGTACGAGAGGACAAGGGCTGCTGTAGAAATTCCTCCTGGCGTTGCTGTGGCAATCTCTACAGTAGCTGTTATCGTAAAGATAGAGAAGAACAGAGTTGCAGCAATCGCACATCCGCTATGGATTCCTCCAATGTGGAAAATGCGAGCACAATGCCGACGTATTGCCAGTGGGAACGACGTTGGGACTGAGCAGAAGATGGTGAAGAGCAGGTTGACAACAGGCTCTGAGCGCATTAGCACTGCCATGCAGAGATTGGATGCAGTGGCCGTGGCAAGATCTGCGAGTACGCGCTTGCCCTGTCCGATTTTGCGATACAAGATAAAACCGGCAACTGCGAGATTGACAAGAACCATAACAGAGAAGAACCGCCGATAGAGAATGAAGGCGCGGTGCCGTAGCCAGCGCTGTCCATGAAGGCCGCGCTTCTCTGGCAACTTGTCCGGCACATCTGACTCTGAGCTGCAAGTCTCAATGATTGCTGCTTTCTTCTCAACATCGATGGTGCTTCCGGACGATCCAGATGATGGCGTCGAGAATCCACTCTCCAAAGAGGTTGGCTTCTTTTCGAGGCCCAGATCTGGCAGACGAATTGACGAAGGTTTCGAAGAACTCTGTAAAGAGACATTGGTGTTGACTGTCGACAGATTGGACGCGGTGACCATCACAGAATCCGCCTTGTTACTATGACCCTTGGCGAGTTCCCGAAGCGAAGCTCGGTCAACCTTGCCGTTCGCAGTAAGCGGTATAGCATTGACAAAGTGCCAAGATGTCGGTACTGAGTAGTATGGCAAGGCATGCTTGACTGCTGTCAATAGATCGGCTTCTACAATGACTGTTGAAGTTGCATAGAATGCATGTAAACCGTCATCGATCTTCAAGGCCGCGGCGCGGGAAACACCATCAAACTTCTCAATCGTGGCTGATACACCATCTAGCTCCACTCGAAACCCCTAAACACCTTTAGTTCGCGTGCTGATGCAGCAAGATTGCAGCGTACCTTGATCTTGACTTGGTCGTCACCTCGGCCAAAGGTCTCCAAAGATCCGTCTTCTCGCCAGCGCACGATATCATTAGTATTGAACATCACAGAGCTTGTCCCCTGTTAGTAAAGTGTTGAATGGTCGAACAGACAACTTACCCGTCGTTCCTGAACTTGTCCATTTTATATCGTTCAGAAGTCAATTTGGGAAGATTGATGTAACCCTTGGTCACACCTGCACCACCTACCCAAGCAGAGCCCTTCTCGCCAAAAGGTACTGGGTTTTCGTTCTCATCCAGAATGTAGCAGGTTGTGTTGGGTAGAAGTTTCCCAATCGACAGAGCTGTACCTGGTACATGTCTATGCGCGGAATTCAGTATCGTGATTTCAGTCGGACCGCAAATATTGTAAAAGCAATTGTTTTCCGCCCATTCATCCGCGAGACTGTTACATATTAGAAGCTGGTATCTACAGCAATCTGGGGATAGTCGTACCTTTGAGGACATGGTTCACCACCAGTCACAATCGTCCCGATGTTTGGGTAATCCGCTCTTCGATACTTGGCTAGGATTGAAGGCGTCGATATGAGCGTGTCGATCTGCGAAGTGTTGATAAGCACGAATGGAAGCTGGGACATCACGATGGTCCGCTTACCTTCTCCAGGGTGGGCTCCCACCGTGATCCTCTCATATATAGAGTGCCGCCATTCATCAAACAGGCGAGGATTTCCCATGCACCCATGTCGAAAGCCACGCTCAATACAGAACCTACTTTGGATCCCTTCTTAATCCCGAGATTGGCAGGCTCCAGCAGTAAAGCATTGGTAACGTTTGCGTGGGAGACGTCCACACCTTTTGGTGTGCCTGTACTTCCTGATCTAGATGTCAGACATCAGCTCGATGCAACACCCCTTAAGTCTTACCAGAAGTGTAAATAGCATAACAGCCATCGCTTGGACAGCGCCTCAAAGATGGCCGACTTGTCGAAGATGTCAAAGAGCCTTCCAATCTGAGCTGTGTGATGTGTGCCTCGGCTCTAGCGAATTGTTCTACCCGTTTCTGAAATTTGGGCAGACATAGAATGTGCTTTGCTGCAGTATCGGTGAAAATGTGAGCTAGCTGGCGATCCGATGCCACGCCTCCGTCAATAGGGACATATTGACAGCCTGCTTTTAGGATTGCGAAAATGCCGACGAGCATCTCAAGCGATCGTGATACAACAAGACATACTCGCTCCCTTGGCTGTAATCCAGATGCAAGGAGGGTGTTGGCGAGCTGGTTAGCGGCAACATCCAACTGGCGATATGTAAGACTTGTATCTTCGAACACTGCGGCGGTTGATTGAGGGCTTGTGTCGACGATACTTTCGAATGCCTCGTGAACTGTAGAATATGGAACCGACTGTTGAGGCCCTTGCCCAAAACGAGAAAGAGAAATTTGATCTTCGCCCGGAAGGGCTGACAAACTATCGAGAAGCTTGAACGCTGACATGATGTAAAAACGTTGTCAAGGTGTTGCAATGGAGGACACCGTCTGTATTGCTCTCTCTCTCTTCAAGTACAGCTATGTACTCTTATATGTTGTCTCCATGTGACGGCAACGTGAGACGGATGCAGCTGCTGATTGAAAGCACGCTGCTTCATCAGGCCCGATGTACACCCCTGATCTCCTTGCGCATGGCACCATTATCATTGCTGGGATATAGATTGAAGGTCCCGACCACATCGGTTGAGTGACCTCCAGACCAGAGGCTGTGAAGTCACAAACGCCCGGCACAGGATCCCTGCCATGACGGAAGTTACAGATGCTCGGCACGGCATCCCTGCCTATCCAAGTACGAGCACTCCATCAATATTCAATTGTACCAAGTGCACTGACGAGCCAAGGCTAGCAACCGCAGATGCATTGCAGCTTAATGTGACATATGCGCTGATAGCATGGTTCGTCTCTTGCAACAGACGTCAAAACCGGCTTTGAAATTCATCTCTCCTCTTGTGCTGGTCGCCGATGTTCACTTTTACCGTTGCAAACGGCGTCTAAGCCCGCCCTGCAGCGGGAGGAACACCCTCCGTATCCTGAACAAGGCTGGACAAGGCTTCGCCACTGAAACAGTCGTAATACACGTTGCGGACCAGGCACCAGTTCGGTATGACTGCCGCAGGGAATCCCAGGATAGGTCCCGCACCGTGACTCGATCTTTGCGGGTACTTAGTGTGGGCGCAAAATCGGGCGAGGATAAATAAGAAGCAGTTGTTCTTTCCTAAGGCTGTGAAACATTCAGAGCATCGAACACCACTCGGACCGACCGAGGCAGAAGCAATGACACAATCTGGTCAGATCCTGACGAGCAAGCACGGCAAAGTGGCCGTCGTGGAGCTAAACCGACTGAAGAAGCGTAACGCGTTGTCGCAGAGCCTGATAGATGAACTGATCGAGGTATTGTCCAAATTGGACCAAGACCCAGCGGTGCGCGCCGTTGTCCTTACCGGCAGCGAACAGGGGCCTTTTTGCGGTACGCCACATGGAGAAGCCGCGAACGTGTCCACGCTGATTGCATGCAGCTGGGGCGGATCTTGCCGAACTAGCCAACATCACCACAGCCGAGGCCTTTCAACGTGGGTGGCTGAAAGATCTGAATGATGCTCTTGAAGCCTTTCGCAAGCCCGTCATCGCAGCAGTCAGAGGCTTTGCTGTAGGTCAAAGTGGAGATCTCCATGGAGTACTGGACTGACGGCCCGCAGTTTGGAGGCGGATTCGAATTGGCATTACTGGTAGGCGCTGACCTCCTGTCGTATGTTGCTGAGCAATAGCTGACTGAGAGACGCCGTATAGTGCGACATGATCTTCGCCTCAACGGATGCCAAATTCGGCTTTCCAGAAATTAGTTTAGGCACGATCCCCGGCATGGGTGGCACGCAGCGCTTGACGAAAACCGTTGGCAAACAAAAGGTACGTTTCGATCGGACCAATGTCGACACTTGGACGATCCGAAATTGTTATACGCTCTGGAAGCCAGACTGACTCGACAGGCCCTGGAAATGATACTCACAGGGCTGCCCGTTACAGCTCAAGAGATGGAACGTCGAGGAATAGTCAACAAAGTCATGTCAACAGATCAGGATGTTCTCGAGGAAGCCCTGGTGACAGCGCAGTTCATCGCAGCGCGCTCTGCACCGGCCCTTCGATTGGCCAAACAGGTCGTTAAGACAGGTAAGCCCCTTCCATAGGCAAGCTCAAAGCTCGTTGGCTAACATTAACAAGCCGAGACTACGGTGTTGGAGGCGGGGTTGGCGATTGAGCGGGCCTCGTATTACGGAAGTTTCTCATTCCCTGATTGCCAAGAGGGAATTTCAGGCTTTCTGGGAAAACGACCGGCCACCTTCCTTCAGGATTGAGCGGAGTAGTTCGAAGGATGCGGGTTTTAGGCTCAAATCCGAATAACGTAGCAAGATCGTAGTCACTTCGGTCCTTCTTGTGTGTCGTTCATGGTGTAACGTTGTCGTTTGCCCCTGGCCCCGCTGGGCGCCGGCTACTTGGCGGGTAGGGCTTCCGGATGTGTCGAAGTCGAAGGGTCCACATCTCGTGTGATAGATCAAAGTCGCAGGCACAGTGCAGGTACTGCTTGACATCGATGATTGCGAATCTTGTTGGATCCGGCCGCTGCGCCCCTTCTGACGAGGGACTGGTGGTAGAGAGTCGGGGCGATTTGAGACGGCGAAGAGTTAACCACACGCGCGGATCCCGACCAAAGCTTGTAGAGGAAGGAGCAGCCTCACGCTTATCAACACCTTCCTCAACTTCCAGACCTTCGACGTTGGTCATCGCTTCAGACGTCTTCTGACGACATGGTACGCGCTCTGGAGCAGGGGTCACTACTCGGCAATTGACACCACCTCCGGGCTGCAGCAGGGGCCAGCTGCAACATGTGGGCAAACATGAATCCTTAGGGCCTGCGGGTAAATTGAGGCATCCCTCAGAGCACTCTCGCCTTCTGAATGTGTCTATTTTGCAGATCAAACCACATGTGCTGCACTCATACTATAGTATGTCCTTGACATTTCACCTTCTCAGTGTGATCAAGTAGTATACAATGGCGCCGGTCCTGGAAAGGCAGCTGCGCTCCATGCACAGATTATGCGCTCTGCTAGATACTGCATGCGCGATGCAATGAATGCAGCTGCGTAGTAGATTCTGGCAGTTGGGGGACGACAAAGAGTACCTACCGACCGATTGAGTGCAGCAGTACGATTCATGTGAAACACTTTTCATGTGATAGTCACGTGGTCAATCTCGATATTAAGCTTGATATTATAATAGTCTCTTGCATGCTAAGGTTGACTAAAGAACAAAAAGTAAAGGAAGTTTGGTATCCGCGTTAAATGTCATGAGCACTCCAACATTTCCGCACTCCGTCATGAGAAGCCGCCTTTTGGCTCGTGAGCAATGTTTCGGATATCCTTCGTTTCGATACGTCCCATCCCCTTGTACATATCGTGACGATCAATGAAGCTGTTCGCTGTCGTGGCTGGTACGACGTAGTCTTGCATGCCATCGCTACTGACAGTCTGAATTTGCTCGAGTTCGTTTTGATCGAATGTGGCCCTATTGGGACTGCTTGCTGCAAGAACTTGTGCTTGCTCTTTTTCGTAATTTGCATCCTTGATGGATAGATCATTCACTTTAGAGTCCAGATCAAGTGCGGGTCCACTTGGAATCTCACCAACGCTTTTCGAGCGTACAGGCTCGAGATTGTGAAAGCCGTCACCTTTGACAGAAGGATCCAAAACTTCGTTCTCTGGCACCGAAAGTGATCGCACAGGATCTTCCGACAAACTGTTGGAGCGTGACTTCTCATGCTTATGGCTTTTAGACCACGACTTGAACTTGAAGGCATTCAGCCACCCGGGGCGCTTTTCCTTCTGACTGTTGTAGCTGTTCTTCTTGCTGTTGCTCGGGCGCCTCACCGGCTTTGGTGGATTCAAAACATTCTCAGCGGCTAGCTGAATGGCGGTCTTCTCTTCTGGCGCAGTCGAGGCTTGCTTGGGTGTTGTTGTTTGCGTCGCTTCAGGGTGAGCCCGTAGCTCATAGTCCGACTTTCGACGCCCTCCAGCTGGACCACTTGTTGACATGCCGAGGGAAGCTCGGTGGCTAGCAAGTGACACTTCCCGTATCTCTTCCCTGAGGTACAGTAGCGCTCTGTCAGCTACCTCGATGTACTGTGGATAATCAATCTCACAAGAGTCACGAATGAGGCGAAGCTTTTCCCAATCTTGTTGAACGACGGGACCTGTAAGTTCGGGATGCCACGCCATGGAACGAATGTCGCTCTTCATCCCACGATCGACTTGCTCATTAACTCCAAAAAGGTTGATAAGACCGTCGATCTCAATACGGACGGCTCTGACAAATTCATCGAACTTCTTTGTATCTTTGACAGTCCAATGTGTGGTTGTCATGCTCATGCTTCGTTTGATGTTTGCCCGAGCACCACTCTGTCTGACAAGATCCTGAAGCAGACCGTATTTCTCACGAAAAGCCTCCATTCGGTTCGTGTCCAGGGCTGGATGCTCAAGCATATTGAACCGCTTTGGACTTTTGAGCCCATATTTCTCCATCAGCTCATCTCTCGAAAGATGCCCAGGACGGCCAGCAATCTCTTCCAATGCTTTTCTGACCTTCTCGTGAATAGCGTCGTCGTCCAGACGAGCATCTCTGACGCCAAAGTTGACTGGAAGATGCGGGTCGGGGTTCGTGATCCCAGGGTGGCTTGGGATCATGTGCCTGGCGATGGTGGAAGGTGGGGCTGAGATGCCAACCGCATCGCCAAATATGAGCAGTCTGCCCTGTTGCACACCCAATTTTGCAAGCGCAAGCTTCTGCGCGCGGTCGCCATCCTTTGCGGGATGGATGAGGTTGAAAGCCTCGACACAAGTATTGAACTGCGTCGCAAGCGAAAAGACTTTGTCCAGGACCTGCGCCTTGGTTGGTCCGGGGGCGTCACCCTCAATCCTTTCTGTGGTCGCTTTGGAGCTCATTGCAGGGCGTAGTTGCTAGAGCGTCCTTCGTAGTCAAGCAGGCCCTGTCAGAGGCAAGGAAACTCAAGTGCAAATGATAAGCAGGAGACCAAGTGCTGAAGAGACAGTTTGGCTAGCCACAGGAAATAACTCTTCACGAAGCTAAAGCAGTAACTGTTGAATTTCTGTGCGCATGACGTCTGAGGAGCTGTTCCAAGCCTGATCAATGGTCGCGGGCCAGTTGCAAACTCTGCGCCACACCCCAAGAAGCGAAGGTGCGGGGTCCAAGCTGATCTGCCTACGAAGGGCTTTTTTGCAGCACTGCAATTCGTGATCTTACTACACCACATCCAATCAAGCCTCGTCGCTTTGATTGCGCCTGCAGGGTCTTTCGTCACCGCCATATTTGTGGCGCGATACGTGTGAAAGAGGGTCTCACCTTCAGTTGTCGTTGCCTGCGGTGCAGATCGTACTACGCGACAGTTACTCAGCAACGAGTCTGAAAAGGACTGGTGCTACATGACATCTTGAGAATTCTTGGTGATGACATACGTAACCTAGTTCAGGCCCTCCTGTTATGTCCTGGTTAAGAGATACACATTGCGATTTCAACCGAAACCGCAGCGCCTAAGGAGTTGTGCGGTCTCTTCCTCTGATTACTTTATTTAGATATGGTTCTCATGGCCCTTTCACTCGTTACGATATTGGGGTAGGCGCCTCCGAGAGTCAAAGTATCAAATTGTACTATAATAAGTGGGTATCTTGAACTAATAGAAAGGTATACCTGCCAGTAGCATTCGCAGTATATTAGCACTCGGCCGGTGTACTCCGTGCCAATGTATCGTCTCATTATCTTGCGTCATCGTTCGTATCTACAGGTGGAAATGTGGTTCTTTCCCCTGTGATCTATCATCGCTGACACTTGCAGCAGTGCTCCTGTCACCGACACTCGCTGCCCTCGTATATATGTTATCAACGCTGAATTCTTTACGGATGAAGATGCCGCTCGAACTGCGTCCAAACGCCACGGATCTGGATCCGTTGCTTGATACGAGAGCGCTTGGTTCAGCATCGAAGCGAATTTCTTCACTGTCGCGCTCAGGGTCCAGTATAGTTTCGTCTGGGTCTCTCCTGCGACTAGATATGACAGTCGATTCATGCGCTTTATCGCCGCCCCATGTAATGTCATGAGATCCACCTATTCCAGTGGTCCCATTATGTGAGCGCCCAGAGACAGGGCCAAACAGTCTCACGAAAGGACTGCGGAGCATAGGTAGACAAGCGCAAACAATGCCGGCGTTGGCCTCTATGACAGACCAGATAGTGGCGGGTATAGGACCCCAGGTAGGATCTGGGTCCTTTGCAGATGCTGCAATGGTTGTTGCGCGGAATATAGATGCGAAGGTGACGCTGAGGTCTGTTAGCGCGGCCTGGCGAAACGGCTTCGCTCTACCTACAAGACACCAGTGCCAAAGACCAGGCAAACGCCGAGTTTCTCAGTTCTACCCATCGAAAGTCTTCGTATGACCGGCAAAGGCATCAGGAGCAATACGAAGTCGGTCGAAATTTGTACCGTAGCGTACGAGATCCACCAGGGTTCGTTCTTGACGGTCAAGTCAGTTCAAAAGAAAGGACCAAGTATTCACTAGCCACCTACTTTGAAGCATCGAAAGTCGGGAATACTCCTATCCCAGAACGCGGCGACAGGGGTGCACTGGAAAATCGTCGCAATTATGAAGGCAAGACTGGACATAAGTATCCAAGCATTCATAACGTGGCAAGCGATTCGGAAGGAGTTGCGAGAGACAGCGAAGATCCGATAATACAGACAAGCGATCGAGATCTTATTGAACATGAGAACGACCTTGTATACGATGTTCACTCCGTAGAACCATTTCCTTGCAACTATTCGTGTAGCAGGCTCGAGTGTCTTCCAGTGTCGACCATAACCGTAGACCACGGCTAAGCAACGTTAGGTTCTGAAGCGTATCCCGTCCTTGAACATGACATACCTTGGCATTCTGTCAACGACAGTAGGCCCGACGATACCAAAGCTGCAATGATCATGTAGTCGTCGATCCCCAGACCACTACGTTTGATCCATCTCTGCACCAGTCGGGCGCTGACGAAAAGAGTTGCAATCAGGACTGCAAGCACTGAGGTCAGCCATAATCCCCACCCTCGCTGGACGGGACCCTCAGTGCCGAGGCCCACGTTAGGCGCCATTGATTATGGCCCGTTGTGCTTAACGATCGGGAATGCAAGATGGTCGTGAGTAAGTCATCTAGGTCAAGGAGGACATGATTGGAATATAAGCCTCCCGCAACCTCAAAAGTACATCCGCAGACAACACCGGGGCTCTCTTCCGTTGCCCGTGTCGAACCAGGCCAGGCAGACCAAATGCTGGTCAAGGTGGTCGCTTCTGAACCGCAATGCATTTACTTGGTATACGACAGCGCAGCAAGCAAATGAGCCTGAGAAAACTCCCTGACGCACTATTGGTGCCTCGGGCTCTGGTTGAAATGCGCCACTTTATGATCCTTACTGGCGCACAGCGGCATAACCACCAAATCGAGCGGTAGCATGGTATCATTAGCATTGTCGATCAGAATGAACCTAAGTCCAGCTACTGCAGATTTGTGTTGAATCAAACGACGTAACTCTCTTGTTTTGCAGATAAGTGAGGACTCGACAATGGCTTTGACATCCGCATTGCATAGCCAGACTCGAACAACCAGGCCCACAGCTGTCAGATCGCTGTCAAGGTGGGGTAAACGGCGCCGCCGTCAGGAGGAAGCGAAAGCTTCCGCGACGGTGGGAAGGAACGAACTAGGAAAAGTCTCCGCGACGCTCGATCCAACAACCAGAATAACCCGTATTGACAGGAAACGGGATGAACATCTCACCTATCCTGAAACACTGTAGATGCTTTCTCGCAGGAACGAAGACGAGAGCCTCCTTGGAGCCGCAAGGTTTGGCACACCAAATTGCGTCTAATTCTTCTATGATGTCTGCTTCATCGGCATCGTGAAAGAGTGTTGGCATCGCATGGTCTGCTGGCTCGGGAGCTCTCCGGACCCTGATGCCGCGACGCAGGTACCGCCGGGTGGCGAGGTAGCCAGATGAGCCGTTCGCTCTCCCATACCTTCCTTGTCAACGCTAACACGGCCGATGGAAACCCCTCAAGAGCGCAGCCGTCCCGCCTGCGCCAGTCGGTTGCACTGCACTGTTCCAACTCGTTAATCATGCAGCATTTCCTTTTGAAGGCTGCTGCTATCGCTGCCCTATTCGGACCGGTCAGTGGAGGTGCAGTTCAGTCAGCACGAGTGCAGACACATACAGGTGGCACTATCGTTGGCCATGCAGCATCGAACAGGACAAGCGTTGCAGAATTTTTGGGCATTAGATATGCGGCAGCACCGGTTGGTGAGCTAAGGTTCGCAGCTCCAAAGAAATTTGTCGCATCGAAAGACTCAGTCTTCGAAGCCTCTGAATGGGTATGTTCGTGTATTGCTTTTTGGTACATGTGCAACGGGTCTAACAAAACTAGTCAGCGTACGTACTCATCGGTCGGCTTTTTTAATAGTTCCTAATCATATGACAGGGACTGCCCATCCAACAAGCCACCAGTGAGCGCGTTTCCAAACTTCACTCAGCCCTCTGGACTACGCGTGTGGAAAAACTTTGCCGCGCAGAACAACAATTCTGTATCTGAGGATTGCTTGAAGCTTAATGTCTGGACAAAGCATGCTGGTAGCAGCAAGGCAAAGAGACCCGTGTTAGTCTTTCTTCACGGAGGACGTAAGAACATGATCTTGAATACAAACTCAAACATTACTCACCCTCCGTGTAGGATTCCAAATTCCCGGTCCCCACAGCCCACTATATAGCGGTCAATATCTGGCTGACAATGAGGATGTGGTAATCGTTACCCCAAAGTCAGTTTCTCAAATGCGCCTATAAGTGCACTTGCTAACGAGAATAGCTACCGTCTTGGGGTGTTTGGCTTCTCGGGTGCTCCTGGCGTTGAGGCCAATGCTGCCCTCAAGGACCATCGAGCTGCAGTGGAATGGGTGCGCGACAACATCGCCGCCTTTGGAGGTGATCCATCTCGTATTGTCATCTTCGGTCAGAGCGCCGGGGGAGCGAGCGTCGACTACTGGTCATTCGCTTGGAAGAAGGACCCGATTGTCGCTGGTCTTATACCCATGTCTGGGACCTCGCTAAGCTTCCTGCCTAATACACCGGAATACTCGCGAAGTCTATGGTACAACGTCTCACAGACAGTCGGATGCGGTGGTCCGGCCGACGACGCTGCCACAGTTCTGTCTTGCGTACGCTCCAGAAATGCTTCTGTTCTTCTCTCGGCTGCGGCAAAGGTTCCTGCGCTGCCTACACAGGCCCTTGCACAGGCAACTTTCCATCCGACTGTAGACAACGTTACAGTCTTCGCTGATTATCAGGAATTAGCCGCCTCCGGAAATTTTGCGAAGATACCCCTGTTAGCTGGAAATGCTGATCAAGAAGATGGGTGGTATCGAATCTCGGGCTGGGCAGCCAAATTGAATCTGACTAACGCTCAGTGGGATCTCTTTACTGAGAGGGCCTTCACCTGTCCTGTCGCACTCTCAACCAAGTATCGAGTCCAGCATGGCGTTCCCACTTGGCGCTACCGTTACTTCGGCGACTTTGACAATCTCCGCCTGTACAATTCGAGTGCAGGTCTGAGTCCCAGAGGCAGCGCTGCCTACCACGGAGTTGACCTAAACACTGTGTTCGGAACTGCCGCAGATAATTCGGGCCTTGCCAACTCCATCGCGCAAAACGCAACAATCAAATATGTTCAGGGAGCATATGCTGCATTTGCTCGTAATTCAAAGGAGGGCTTGAAGCAGTACGGTTGGCCTCCTTATAACGAGACAGGTAAATTGCTAAGCGGAAAATACTTGATCTGTACGACACTAATTACTTCTGCAGGCAAGACTCTTGTCGCCCTTGCGTATAATAATACCCCGACACCAACGTTCCTCGACTCCACTGCGTACGACAACACATGCCCAGAGATCAATGATCCACTTCCTGGCCGTGGGGCGTTCTAGTCCTGCGGGCTCGGTCAGATGCACTATTTAGAATAGATGACGATGTAATCAGGATCCACTTGGGCATCTACGTGATTAAGATGAGTTGCTGCATTACTGTGCTTCTGCCGTTGACAGACAATTCTAGTGAATTTTGTTCTTCAGTATCGAATTTTGCGCTATCAAGACTGACACAAAGATGAATATCTCCAGAGAAATTTCTAGCCCTCCTAGGCGATGTCACAGACCTGTTCATACATCGTAGATGTCTAACTTTTGCAGGGGCAGTAAACCAATCTCCAATTGACGAGGCGCAAGGACCTGCTTCCCTTAGGAATCACGAATCGGCATAGGAATACGTGTCTCGGCTACTACATAACGAGGTCTCCACTTACTTTTTATACTCAAGTGCAGCACGTCGGTATTACCTCGTAATTATTCACCAACGTACGATTATCAGCATAAACCTTTTGCACATTGTGCAGTCGGTTGCCGACAAACATCTGCGCAATACGGGGTTTCAGTCAGTGCTTTGCAATTTATGCCTTCGGCGACATACTTCACGATATTTTACTTCGCGTTTGAGAAGGTCAGTCATGGGACGAGGAGGTATTCGCTCTGGCTAGTGTCCATCCGAAGACCCGAAATCGGGACCACGTAGGACCTCTTACATCGATATTAACACGGTCTGTAACGGAATTGTCGAACCGAGCAGCCTCTGTACTCGCACAAGAAGGCACGTGCTCGATAATTTGCCCAGGGTGTCTTGGCATCTTAGTCGGTGCGGCTCAGACCTGACTTGTACTTGAAGTCGACCGACACTGCCATCGTCTTGATTAGATATCTCAACACAGTTGAAGACTCGCCATATAACGCCTTGAGGAGTACCGATGTGTAGTCACCGGGTGTCTTGGCTGTAAAGCACCTGAGTAAATGAGCCTACCAATGCAAATGAGTTGATATCAATCCTCGATACCGCTTTGCGACCCTGGGCGCAGTAGAGCCTTTCCATTTAGCCATGTCCAGATGTGATGTAGTACATGAATATTCTCTTGCAGGCTCCTTGGTGCCTCGATATTTTGCATTAAGGCTCGGCCTGTTCAACTATTCCCTCGGCGCCTTGCCTGCATTGTACTGGAATAATAAATACGTGTCTGATGACAATGATTTCTTGCGCTTTCTAAGCTGACCGTCAGTACAGGACTGTGTTGGAACATGATATAGGCCCAACATCTGTGTGTCATGTAAAGAGCAGATTTAGCTTCTGCCTGATCGACGTGTTTCTGGGCGAATGGTATGGCAAGTCTGCCATACCCTACTTAGTAGACTATCCTTCGCCACTCGAATCATTTACTCGTGCCAGTCACAAGTATCTTAGGATTTGTAACGATTGAATTGATGACCTTTGGTCAATAGTTACGCTTACCTGCACCTGGGTAGGGTATGAACTTGGATATCGCGCGGTCGACCGCTAAGCCATTCTTTCAATGGCCTAAATCTCTTACAGGAACGGTCAAACTGTGGGGTTACATACAGCAATAGAGCAAGCATTAGGTAAAGTTGAAGGCGAGGGGTAAGGAGCAGCTCATTGCTTCCACTTGGTTGGCGCTGCATGCCTGTATTCGTTATACTTCAGTGCTTGAATATGGCTTTGTAAATGTACCTGGTCTACTAGCTTCCGTCTAAACCTCCCCTTCCTTCGTCCTCGCCCCCTCCATCCGACTACCTCGTGTTGTGACCCTCGCCATAAGGCTTGGCTCGTCCCGTTCCTTTTCCATTCTTGCTTGCCATGCGGCCTCTGCTTGTGCAGCGTTCCGCTTTACACGTGCTGTGTTCCAGCGCATGTAATAGCAGCAAATGGGGAAAAGCACTGTATCGACAGCAACCCAAGCAAACAGAACCCCGAAATTGCGACCAACATGGGATTGTGTAAGATCGAAGAGTGTTGAGCGTGAGAGTTCGACGACTACACGATTCAGCTTAGACAGGGGACATACAGGGTAGGAAGACGTGTAGACTTACGGTTATGCATCGGCCACGCGTAGCCCCATCGATAAAAGGTCGGTGCAAGCTCGAGTGAGTAGAAGCCTGTCGATACGTTCGAAATGACCCAGAAGATCAGCCAAAGAGCTGTCCACGGCGTGCCGAGGAGCATTGCCATGTTCTCGCTGGCAAGCCCGAAAGCAGTCATACCAACGAAATTACCTATCCAATATACCACAAATGTTCCGTGTCCGTATGCGTTTGCATTCTGCGCGGGCCAGACATGACTCGCAGGCTGGTTCGCCACCGGCATTAGAAACGCCAGACTGACCATGCTGTAGACAAGAGATAAGAGAAAGTACGAGGCGACAGTGGCGAAATAGCGCCAGGCTATCAGGTGACGGAACAATAGAGGTGGGTGGCCCTTAGGAGAGAGGTACTTCATGTGGATCGGTAGAAAGAAGGTGAAACTAAAGAAGGAGATGATGATCAAGTAAATCAGACCGATGCTGACCGCAGGCGCGGCAATAGGAGGCCCAAAAGGTCGTAAATCGTAGGTTGTAAAATCGATACCGGGCGAAAGAGCTTGAGGAGAGTCCGAGATATGCAGATTCTGAAAGTCTGCTTGAAGGTGAAGGATCCACGATTGCCCAAACGTAGCACCCACACGCTTCTGAAGAGCAGTCAGACCGGGAACAACGTAGGATGATGTTGTAGTCTGGTCACGCGCAGAGTTGTAGATGAGCTGGCATGTACCGGCAGGGTCGTAGGTACTATTTCCCTGCCTAATGGCATGGTTGAGAAGCGCGGTTGCGTTGGGATTGATCACTACTGCAGCCCAAGCGTTCATGTTGTATACAGCTTCCCTAACGCTCAGCGGCTCGTAACCGAAGTCTTCTGGCTGTCGTAGCGTGAAGGTGGGAACAATACCACCTGCTGCAGTCATCTCGTTGATAGCTTCAATGATGAAGGGCCCAACGAAAGGTTTCGTTTCGGCGTATGGTGCTACTTGTCCATCGAAGTCAACTACGAGAATCTCTAGATTCTTGACGTTCTCATTCTGGCGAAACACAGCACCCCAGAACATGCAGAAGATGATCATGATAGCGATAGCTAAATACAAGTCTGTACGTTGGTCAGCATTGGCAACCTCGCAGATGGGATCTTCTGCTTACTGGTTCGGAGCCACAGTGCCAGCACATGCACTCTTACACCGGCCTGATAAGTTAGCCGGAGTCACGATTGAAGTACAGCCCACTCACCATCTTCCAATGCCAGAAGCCGACTGGTGCGTGCGCAGCTTCTTTGCGACTGGTTCTGGATCTTTGGGTGTTGACCTTGGACAATGCTGGAGTGACGCCGCGGGAGTGGTGTGTCTCCGCCTTCTCGATGGCAAAGACATGATCGCCGTCCTCATATGTAGGACTATTAGCCTCACTCTCTGTGTCAGTAGAATCGCTGTCGCTCCTGTAGACCTGTTCGCGCTGGTAGTCGGGTGCGATCTGACAGCCTGGCATTGGCTCAGGCATGTTGATCGATGTTTTTGAGAATCTGCGCGAAGGCGACCTCGAGATTTGAGGTTGCAGAGAAGGATCCTCCATGCCCCCCTCGGCCTCTTCCCAGCAATTGTCTACTGCACGCGTTGCCATGCTGCTGAATGATGTTTCGGGCTTGCGCACCTAGTCAAGGCAGGAGCACCCAACAAATGGTAATTGGATGGCACCTATTTGTTTCTGCATGTAGGTGAATACTAAGCTTTAAACATCACGAAGCATCGCTTGTCTTAATAATACATCAGGCTGGAGAAACTAGTGATGTGGGCCAGGATCTTGGAAAAAATATCGTCAACAAGAGATTACTATGACACACCCCGAGCCAAAACCGTAATAGTCGGACATATCGCGGGCTGTTCGGCAACATCTTATCAGCCCCGAGCAGTCGCTTGGCAAGATACAGGACCATACGCCCAAAGCTGGCAAGCTGATGCTCTGCTACCAGAAAATTGTGGGTCTTCGAGACATGATAAGATGTCTGGCTAGTTGTGCTACTTGTACTCAAAGTAAGCAAACGGTCCTTCCAAAGCGCTGAATGGCTGTCTTGGGCTGAGGTTGTCGATGTGTAGCAATTCGTACATATAATTCATAGATGGCGTGAACGCTTTGCTGTTCCCACAGTGAGTAGACGAAGAGGAGCGAGTGTCAGGGTTTGGGTTTCAGCAACACATGTAAGGGAAGCGCGACTGTGGTTACGTCAGCGACCAGCGTTGAAACGGCAACTTTGTGATCAAACACCAACAAACATCACCTCTAGCCATGTCGCGTCGCGAGGGTAAAGGGCCGCTGCCCCTGCGACAACACAATCTCTTCTTGGACGCGCGATTGGATGCGCGCTTTTGCATTATTTCGGGATGTCCATAAGAGATCCACGCGGTGGCAGTGACCGCGGCCGTGGTCGTGGTCGTGGTCGCGGTCGTAACAAGACCATGATGGTATGCTTGCCACATTGTATCAATAGTTTTCACTATGATCTGATGCGAATAGTGGGAGTGGGAGACATACAGGCCTGCGCCCTCTGTATACGACAACATCTGGCATATTCGTCAAGCCCCTGTCGCTGTAACGCCGAACTTGCCTAACGACTGTCCTCTGCCCGATGCCCGCACGCGTATACTCGAACGCCGCCAGACCGAAGATGGCTTCGGTCGTAATTATTATTATGTCGAAATCACATATTTGGACGGCCAGGAGCCTACAAGCACATGGGTTCAGAGCAGCGATAATGGCGAGAGGGGTGGTACTGAAATCGAGCGGGTCGATGCTAGCAGAATTCTGCAATACGTGACCCCGAGAGAACTGGAGCGCTTTGAGAATGAGCAGTTCAAAATTGAGGCCGACGCCCAGGCTGTCGCGGACAGGGAGGAGAAAGAGGAGCAGATCAGGAAGCGAATGGCGAAAAATGCGCGTATGACAGAAATCGGAAAAGGGGCATTGAATCCCACGCTGGGTGGCCTGGGCATCGATCCTGAGCTGCGGAGCTCCAGCAAGCCGAGAGGTCGTCCGAGGGGCAGGGGGCGTGGGAGAGGCGGAGGTAGAGGTAGCTGGCGAACAAGAGGTGCTACGGCTCCTGCTGGTATGCGTAGCAACGAGATCGCTCACGACGACATTGTCGACAGCGATGCCAGCCAGCCCTCTTTGCAGCGAGCAGCGACATCAGACCGCGAGGTTCCTGAGACTAGTGAGTCCGAGGATGATTTGTTGGGGCCAACGTCGCCAGCCCTGAAGCGTTCCGCTTTTGTGACCAACAGTGCTCTTCCATTGTCGCCAGTACATCAGCAAATCCCTGCCGCACTGGCCTCATCTCGGCGCGTGAACTCTGTACTTGACAATGACCACGGCGACATCACTTCTGAGGATGATATTGGGTCTACTTCTAGCGCCGCTATGCAACTTCAATTCGAGGGTGGCGAGGGCAACATGGCGAGCATAGATGCAGACTCGGACGACCAAGACGAGCTCGATCGCCACAGGGCCAAGCGACCCAGGACGGAGAGCATCACGCCGCAGCACACACTCATGTTCCCACCATCATCCCAGATCGAGGTCTCAGAGAGCGAGGGTTCTTCAGTGCTAGCTGGCCACTTCTCAGCTGTCAATGCGGACCAGTGCAGCGACGCCAGCCTTGACGATCATGCGGCACTCCACAATGGGTTTTCGTCTTCTCCAAAGGCGAAGCTCAGCCGCGATGGTGCGCTTGATAATAGTGAAGACAGATCTGACGAGGAAGACGCAGAAGAATACGTTGTAGAAACCATCAGCGAGCATTATCTTGATGACAACGGAAAGATCTTCTACCTCGTCAAGTGGCAAGGTTACGACGATAGTTACGACTGGCTACCTGGAGAGGACCTTGATGGTGCTGCGGAGTTGGTGCATGAGTATAGAGAATCTGTCAAAAGAAAGAAAGGAAAAGCGAAGCGAAATTAGAATAAACAGTCAGACACGATGCATAACAGTGATTCTACATGCCATTTATGCCCACTTATAAATACTTGGTGCCCGCATACTTGACAAGGGCTGAGGTTTGCACCAAGTAATCTTCAGCGTGGAACAAACCAGCATTGTAGCATGCTTTACTTAGAACAAGCTAGGTCATCCCATAGCCTGCAGGTGCTCGGGAAGTAGAAAAGATCACGTTCCTACTCTAATCAGCATCACGGGCGAGGAATTCATTTCACGGTCTTGAAGCACTGGCGCGTTTGCAAAAGTTTGTAAGGAGGGTATCATAATATTATGGGGTATCGTATCGTAGTAAGTCGTCGTTACACTAACTCCAGTTTCTCATATGCCAGAATCTTCTTTCGCGCTATTTGAGAGACTCTTCATGCGGTCTGCGACACATGGATGGCAGAACCATACACTAGAGTGCTACGGAGCTCAAGTCAATTTTGACGATCCTAAGCAGTGGGGATATTATCAATGGCGTCGGCCTTCTCGATGATTGGCGGTGGCTTGATGATCTTCTTTCGCAGGATGTGGCGCTTGATGAAGTATGGCAGCCACACCTTCGTCTCGTATCCGAGGAAACTCTTCGTAGGGACCGAGAAGACTTGATCAATTTCTTCAAGTGTCTGTGTATGTCAGCGACTGGGCATATATGGCAGATCAAAAGAATCCATGACTGGGAGAAACTTACGAGCTGCTTTGTTTCGCGCACAAAAGCAAAAATCATACCCCACGCAATCAAATTAAGCCCGGCGTAGAACCCAAATGCTCCCGTTGGCGTCATGACAGTCTGCATGCGGGGGAAAGTCAGGCCTAAGATACCAGCGAATGTGTTATTGATGCACACAGCCCAGGCCATGCCCTGCTCACGGTGGATGGTGGGGAACACCTCAGCACTGTATTGGAAGGCCACGGGACCTTCGCCCATCGAGTACATGATCGTGAACAGGTAAACGAACAGCACCACGGGCCCGATTCGCGCGCCGCGGCTGAGTGACTCATCGTCGTTGAGCAAGGATAGACCGGCGGCGAGGAGGAAGAGGCACATCAGCGGGAAGGTAATCAAGCAGAGTGTGCGTCGGCCCTTGGTGTCGATCAGGAAGAGTGTGGGAATCGTGAATACGACCTGCACTGCGCCGTAGCCGAGGGAGGCATAGAGAGCTTCGGTGGGGGAGTATCCGACGCGCTCGAAGATGGAGGACGAGTAGAATGAGATGATATTGACTACAAAATGTCAGCTTCTTGTCCAAAGTTCGTTGTTGGATTAAGGGGAGGTCTTACTTCCACACATTTGCTGCGCCAACATAACAGTCGAGGCGGCGTAGTTCGAGCGGCGAATACGTGGAACAGTGAAGCAATCACGCAGGCGTGAGAAGTATGTGCTGTTGCCCGCCACTCGCAGCTCCTCGGCGTAGATTACGTTGGAGTAGTAGTAGTCGCGAGCGGCAATGATAGGATGAGCACGCAGTTTGCTCATCGATCGGAAGCCCTTCGCAAACTTGCCATGCTTCATCAGCCATCTTGGAGACTAGTTTGGGTTAGCAATGCGTACTACTTCTGATGGACGGGAGTTGTACCTCTGGGCAAAAAAATATTCCAGCGCCGAGAATGAACGAGGGGATAAAAGCGGAGCCCAACTGTAATCGCCATGCAATATCGCCAGTGTCCTTCACAATGACGTTTGCGCAGAAGCCCAAGAAGATGCCAATGACAACCCAAAGTTGCCAGAACATGACAAGAGCTCCTCGAATCCGGGCCGGAGCCATCTCAGCGCTGTAGATAGGGACGGTGGCGTTCTTCGCACCAATGCCAATGCCCATGACGAAACGAGCTGCGAATAGGCCTTGCCATGACTTCGCGAATCCAGAACCAATAGGTGTAGCAGTCAGGCAGAGAGCAGTGACGAAGATCTCGCCTCGCCGGCCGAGGTAGTGGTTGAGCGGGTCAACGATGAAAGCGCCGATGAGACCAGCGGTCAAGAAGATAATGGAGTTGATAAGACCAACAATCCATTCGTTCTTGGCTCCCGAGTCAATTCCGAACTCCTTGGGGAAACTCAGATTTGCGCCGTTGGCGCCAGTCTGGTTGTGTTAGGGCAAACTTTCGGCGAAGTGGAGTATGTTGAGTCTCACCTGGTCCCAGCCCTGTGTGGCAGCACCGATGGCGCAGAGAGAAATAGAGTACCATAGCATCTTCGAGCCATGCCATTTGTGATCACGCTCGTACTTCAAAGCGTCAGCCTCGTCAGGCTGGAGCAGGACATGCTCGAAACGCTCCGGGTCGCGCGCTACAAGAGCTCCCTTGGCGAAGAGAGATGCGTGCTCTGGCATGCCATTGGCACGAGCCCACTCTTCAGCCTCGTCAGCAACCTGCTGGGGCGCTTTGTGCTTTGAAACCTATTAGCACGTGACTCGTCTTGTTGTGTTTTAAATTAGAGCGCGTACCCTCAACGGGTTCTCAACGATGTTGAGAGCGACTGACTGGCGACGACCAGTGTCCTCAGGGTACTCATTGTGCTTCGCGGTCGTGTCCTCGATCTTCTCGTTGTAGGCTGGCGGGGCAGAGCTCTCAGCCACAATGTCCTTCGCGTCGGCCATGTTTGGCAGTGCTTAGCAGTAAGCTTAGCAGTTGACAAGGAGTTGACAAGAGTAAAGTGGATAACAAAGCCTCTTGGGCAACGCTGGGCTCCGATACAAGATTATATAGTGCTTTCCCCAAGCATTATTGTGGGGTACATTGCGGAGAACTCAAGCCGCCTCTTGGAGGGCCTCACTGCCCTTTCACGGACATCGCGCTGAGCGGCTTGCGGCTCAACGGTTATTGGAGCATTGTCATCTGATAGGCATTCGGATTACCACATGCAGTACATCCTGTCACCGGAGGTGACGTACGTCGCATGCCAACCCTTGGCGGCTGAGGGTTAGCCTGGTTAATTCGCGTGGTATCGTGTTGGGGCTCCACATTTTGATGACCCCAACAACCCCAGACCGGAGCCGGACGCGGAGAAGACCCACAGCATCGAATCGAAACGACTAAAAGCAGCCGCTGAACGCACTGAGGGATTGGGTGAGCACTACACAATGCACGACGCAGGTCACGCCTCGATGCATGAAAGGTCAGGATACGAAAAGGCTGGATTGATTACAAAGACAAAGAATGCGTCTACTCTATGTGAATGCGAGCAGACGCGGGAGCCACCATGCAAGTACCGGCGCCACAAGACCTAACGAGTCATGTCCGACCTTGAAACAGTGCCGAAGATGTGACAGTAATAAGCCCGTGATCTTGCAATGCAACAACACCCTCCGTGGCCCCGTTCAGATGAAATTTTCTCACTCAAACTAGTGCTTACAAGGCAAGCGCGGCAGCGAAGACACCAGCAGCACCACCAACGACAGCCATCACGCCCTTGGGGAGGGGAGCGCCAGCAGCAGCAGCATTGCCAGTGGCAGCAGGCGCACCGGAACCGGAGGCCGTGGAACTGGGGGTACCGGAGGCTGAGTGGCCGGAGCTCGATGCGGTCGGAGCTGCCGAGTTCGATGATGGCCCAACAACAGCCACGGTGTGTACTGCCTCGCTCGCCTTGAGGGTATTAGTTGTAACGCCCTCAACACCGTTGAGCTTCGCAAAGGAGCCGCTCTGAGTAGCAGTGCAGGTCAGGTCGGCAGTGGCGACTTCACCCTTCCAGGCGCAGTTCATGTCGGCGGTCCATGCACCCTTGGTTGGGTCTTCGAGGTGAATCTGGACAGACGAAGCGCCCTGCTTGATCGTGACGGGCTCACAGAAGCCACCAAAGAGACCGTCCTCCTGGCGACGAAGACGTGCAGCAGCGGTGGGGTTGGGCATGGGTGTCAAGATGAGCGCGCTCGCTGCTGAGCGCACAGAAGAGGCAGCCGAAGACAGAGCTTGACCTGCTGAACCAGACGCCCCTGCTAGAGTCAATACAGTGTCTAATGTCTATTAAACGGAGAAAGCATACCGGGAGTGAGGACAGAAGCAGGAATGCCGCCATCAGAGCAGGAGTTGACATAGGTGGTTGTGCCTCCGCTTGATCCGACCATGGTGACAGTCTTAGCGGGCATGATGGGATTCACGACCACGGCGCTGGACTGAGCAGCAACCGAGCCTGCGAAAAGAGCAAGGAGTGTAGTGGAACGCATCTTGAAGAATTGGCTGAGAGTAATTCGGATGTAGGAAGAGTATTGGACTTGGGCTGCTGATGCAAAATGGATGGAGAGAGACTGGAGGGTTGACGAAATTCTCAGATCTTATACAAGACCTCAATGTCTTTGACTTTTCACTTTACCTCGCCGCATGATCCGAGCGTTATACTACGCCGCCCCCTGTTTGCGAGGTGAATGTAAGTTGAGCGGAGTTTGTGAAACGCCACATCTTAGGCGTACACAGTCCAACCCCGAGGCCAACTGTGCACAGCTTAGACAGCAAATAACACTCCAAAACTTGAGAAATTAATTGATTAATCACACAGAATCAACACCGGGGTGTGCGCTGCGCCAAATCGTATGCCGTACGCATGTTGCATGCAAGAGAGTTATGGCAAGGCTATTCCACTACTTCGCAGCATGCCCACAAAAGAAAGTTAACAAAGTCACGCCGCTGAGCAGGATCACACATGCAATCTCCAGACTCTCGGGAAATATTAGTGCTGAGGTATTGCATTGCGAAGGGATCTTCGAGCTCTTGTAGATGAATGGCTGTCAAGTTCTCATTTCTTCCCGGTGTTGGCGCTTACAGGTGCAGGCCGCACCGCCTCTGTGGGCCTCAAAAATCAATATGCGAAATTCACTTTTACTCTGAGAGGCACAGTTCATACTAATATTACGCATCTGGGCATAATTCGAGCATTGTATAGCGGTGAGGAGCAACGTTAGAGTACCGCGCCGCAGAGGGGCTGAGACCCCGACCAATCGCAACTGTGCCACTTGTTTCGTCGTTACGATAGCGCTGTCTGCGTGTCAAAAAGTGGATCAGGAACGGACAATTGACAAATAAAAGCGACCGTCATATCGCATATGTTGTTTGCGGAGGCTCAGACTTGGCAGCGATTGTTCGTTGAACGCCTTGTGGTAGGTATCCACCCGGTCCGCCTTGTCTCATGTCCTTGAACCCCGACGCCACGCCGCCGGAGTACTATTCACAGAGGCTTACCACGGCCCACCCACCCCACATTTCGGATCTCTATACACAAAGTGGGGCTGGGTGTGAGCGCGCCCCCTTAGCCGAAATGCTGCGGGCTCAATTTCGGACTTCACGCACACATCGTACGCTTGCAGACTCGGCCTATGCTGGTTGACCGTTTGCACGATTCGCATGGCGGTCAGCAAGAGCCAGAACGGTAGACAAAGAGAGAAGATCCTCGGTCGGGGTACGGACACTGGAAAGGATGATATACCTGCTGTGGAAGGTTGCTGTCATACCAATCCATATTGCTGACGAACAGTGGGCTTCAAGTATGGCGGACTCGAGCTTCACGAGACTCTTGGCAGTGCGCATTGCTGATGGCGGACTTCTTGTATACGGTAGCGATGAAATTGACGGCCTTCAGGTCTCAGAAGAGGCCGTCTCTCATGTATACAAAGTCGGCCATCCGCGTCATTAGGTTGGGATTCAGGCTTCAAACACTTTCATTCTTGCATCCTCAGCGGCTTGTCCGCAGTCATTCCTTTTGATTCGTTCTCAATTCGCTCTTTATTGACATCGAAGTCCTACATTCTCTCAGATACCGAGACCTTCTGCCAGTCCTCGAATCTATCATCATGTTTTTCAACTCCCGCAGTCTCTTGAAGCTGGCCTTCACGACTGCTTTCGCTATAGAGGCGAGTGCAATGGACCTACAGCCGTGGGGCACCGATATGCATCCTAGTGGAGGTGCCGAGGGTGCCGGGGCTGTCAGACGTGCTCCAGCTCCCCTTGAGATGGAACCCATTCTTTCAGGGAACATGCATACCAAAGTGGCCAGCAAACGATCTCTACCTCCAATTGAGCTCAAAGCTATTAGTGATCCTGGTGTTTTACTAAGGGGCCGTTCCGAGAAGCGTGATATGCCTGGCAATGGCTGCTTTGATCCCGCGAAGCACTCTACTTTCTTTTGGGGAGGTTACGGTATGGACTGCAGACTTGATGACAAGATATAACGCTGACTTTTCAAAGCTGGTGACAACATCTTCGTTGCCAACTTTACTATGGCGGCCCAGACCGACGACGAATACATCCTCTCAGTTGAGAACTTCGCAAAGCGTATGAAATCCATCAAGTGTGGAACTCCTGGACAGCCAATCATGATGGAGTTTGCCGATGCAGACTCTCTCAACTACGCCAAGTCAGCATGGAAGTGGATTGACGATGCTGATATCAACCACTTCCTCCTTGTCACTGAACCAGATATGTGCTTCAAGGGCGACAACCGATCTCCTTACCTCGTCAGTGGGATCAAGTTCGACGATGCCAAATTGACAGCTGAGATTGCTGCGGAAGAGAAGGAATGGGATGATGTTGCCAAATCGTACAGCCTGAACCTCAGCCACGAATATGTAGACCCGGCCGCCGCCAACGTCACTCATCCTCACCTGACTCGACGTGATGACACCAAGATGGACATCTCCCACAGCTTCAATGGCGAACTCTTCAACTTTGCGAAAGACTCGAAAGAGACCGCTGGAATGGCTTTGAAAGCCGAGCTCGAGCTGTCGACCGAGGGCACCATCATTGCTGACTTTGACATCAAGAAGAACTGGCTTGGAATACCCAATGGTGCAGCCCTAAAGATTCATCCCCAAGGTGTCACCGGCCTCATGAAGTTGAAGCTTGGTGCTGACGGAAAGTTGGGTAAGGAATTGCAATGGGACATGAAGCCTGAGATCGAGATTCCAGTACAAGCTCTCAAGATTGCCAAGATCATCGAGGTTGGCCCTTTCATCACTATGGGTGTCCACTTTGGCTCATCGGCCCTCGAGGGGACCAGCGAGATGAGTGTTGGCGCTAAGGCCAAGATCAAGGACGAAGCCAGGGTAGAGGTTGATCTGACGGAGCCAGAGAAGAACAGCTTCGACGGCTGGCAGCCAGACTTCGAGAAGATTGACCCGACTTTTAGCGCTGAGATTGGTGGTAACATTCGTGCTTGGAGTGAACTTGGTGTTCAGCTCAAGGCTGAGATCTTTGGTAGTGAGTGATCAGAACAGGGATGACCGCAACAAACATGCTGACAGAAACCAGAATGGGGCTATCAAGCTGCTGTAGACGCTCAATTGCCCTTCTTCGAGGCAAAGATGTCCGGTGTAGTTGACAGTGTCGGTGTTTGCGATAGCAAGAAAACTGTTGGTGTACAACTAGGTACCGATGTTGGCATCAACGTCAACCTTAACGCAGGCAAAGTCAACGAAGCCCCCATGGTTGAGAAGGACTTGTATGAAACTACATGGCCTCTATTCTCTACCTGCGTTCCTGTCGGGCCTGACAATGCTAAGCCTACCGAGGAGCCTACGCCGACTGAGGAGGCAAAGCCAGAAAAGACTGAGGAGGCAGAGCCAGAGAAAACTGAGGAACCTGCTGAGCCAGAGAAGACTGAAGAGCCGTCTCAGCCTGAGAAGACCGAGGTGCCATCTACCGAGGTACCAACTTCTGCTGAAGGTCCCGTCGAGACGGGCACTGGCAATATGCCTATGATCACAGGAGCACCTATGGTTACTGGAACCGGAACTGCTTCAGCTGGTTGGCCCCTGTACACTGGTAACACTACTTTCTTGGTTATGGCAAAGCGAAGGCCAACTGCGCTGTACCTTTGAGCGAATCGCAAGCTGAGCTTGTTATGGCGTTTGGGTCAGGAAGAGGTTGGGTATTAGATTTCGACTACTTAGATGGAAAGGGTATAGAGCGGACAGGAACTTGTACCGCAGTCTTGACACGGTGTCTCACGGTGTCTTGCGGCGTCAATGGTATTTTGTTGGTATTAGTATAGCCAATGGTATCTCCGGAAATATACTTGTTGTGGTGTGCAACAACTAAGCACGTCATACTAGCCCAATATGAGTTATCGCACCCTGTAGCTACAGGCTATAAGCTCCACCATAGCTCTCGCGTCAGCAGCTACCTCACTGACGTTTGAGCGCAGGCTGCGATGCCCGCCAAGTAGATATAAGAGCAACCATCGTCGCATCAAAAGGCTTGCAGCATTTCAATTTGACAAAACCCTTCTGACACCAGTTAATCCCAAGATGGCTATTGCAGAGGTTGCGCGGCAGCCGGATATCGGCTATACGCCAGATCACGACAAGTACCTTGCGCGTGTGCAGAGACATTTGAAAACTGGATCTCTGGATAAGACACTGCCACCTGGCTTTCCCTCGGAGCTCAAATCAGACCTTGTCTGGGACAACACCGACGTCGAAGATCGCTTCGACTGGAAATACGAGCTTACTTCGGCTGACCTGGAAGAGGTCGAAAAGGCTCTGGAACACTTCAAAAGTTTGCAGAAGCCTTTGGGATATGTCAATCAGGAAACTTTTCCGCTACCCAACTTGCACGGGAAGTTGAGAGATATCTCTCGTGAGATCCATCATGCTTTCGGGTTCAAGGTGATTCGAGGCTTGCCGGTTTCGAGTCATACACGAGAAGAAATCATAATCATCTATGCCGGCATTGCATCTCACATCGCTCCAATTCGTGGTCGCCAGGACAATCAGTACGACGGTAAGCCAGCAGACGTCGTACTCAACCATATCAAAGATCTGAGCAAGACCCATGATCCGACCAAGATTGGAGCTCCGGCATACACAACAGATAAACAAGTGTTCCACACCGACTCTGGAGACGTGATCGCTCTTCTGTCCCTTGAAGAGGCTGCCTCAGGTGGCGAGAGCAAGCTAAGCAGCAGCTGGCGAGTTTATAACGAGCTTGCGCGCACGCGACCGGATCTTATTCGGACACTTGCTGAGCCATGGCCCACTGAAAAGTTAGCAACACATTCACCCTCATCTATTGCTGCTCTTACGCATGTCTAACCTGTCCCAGCTTCGGCGACAAAGCGAATCCTTACACTAGCCGCCCGCTTCTCCACTACCAAGCTGCCACTGCAGCTTCACCAGAGCGGCTAATCATCCAATACGCTCGCCGCACATTCACTGGCTTCCAAGGCCTGCCGCGCTCGACCGACATCCCACCCATTACCGAGGCCCAAGCTGAAGCGCTTGACGCGCTACACTTCCTGGCTGAGAAGTACGCGGTCTCACTGAATTTCAAGCAAGGCGACGTGCAATTTGCAAATAACCTGAGTATTTTCCACGCGCGCGATGGGTTCACAAATACGGAAGAAAAGCAGAGACACCTGGTTAGGCTGTGGTTGCGAGACCCGGAGAATGCGTGGGAAACGCCTGCAGTGCTGGCGGGCCGCTGGGATAAGGTTTATAAGGATGTCAGGGAAGAAAACCAGGTCTTTCCGCTTGAGCCGTACATTAGAAGCGCAAGCTTGGGCGCTGGAGGGGAGAGTAAGTAGGCTCCATAGTTAAGTTTGTGATCTGCACCAATCGAACTCAGGCATGTTTGCTTTTTCTGCTGCGCCTTACAGATGAGCCCCGTTGTGGCTGTCAGATGAGCTGGAAACTCGTGCCGGTCAGAAGGATTGGGATCATGACTACCGCGTCAGAGTTTGAGGGCGTCTATATTGGTAGGCAAGCGGGGCGGGGAAGGAAGGGGTTGGGCTGGGGGGCACTTACCTAGCCACTGGTTTAGCGCCGACATGCGCGCAAGCGCTGGCGAGGCTGCGCTGTTGAGGCTGCTCCTCACCGGTACTCCCTCAACATCGCCCTTGTGTCCACGCGCACAATGTGTGTTACAATGCTGCCTACTCCGCCATCAGAAGGTCCCGCTGTGTTTCTGAAGGCGGATGTCCATTCGTTTGGATGGTGATGAGATGGGATTCGGAGTAAGACACGCGACCGGGAACGCGACGCCTCAGCCGCACAGCTGTCAGCTTTCTCCAGTTTTGGCCCCGTTGCGTGCCGCCTGTGGCGGTCCGTCGCGAGGTTATATGATGGCCCGTCCCGTTGCGTCCCAAGCTTTTGCTTCTGTAGCTCCGCCTTCCTAATCATGGCCAAAAACGCCTCCCCTTCGACCAATACATCGTCTTCTGCAGAAGTGATCGAGAGGAGCGAAAGAGATCTTGAGAAGGGGCTCAAGTTGAGGATGAAAAAGAAAGAAGACCATGAACCCGAGAAAGCAGAAAACAAATACTTGATTGACGGGACATGCTTCCACCCATGCGAGATGCACGAGGCTTGGAAGACCGAGGAATCGTAGGTATTGTGCCATAGCTGCACATTGGCACTAGCTAAATCCTCCAGGGAAACACCAGCTTATCTCGCTCATGTCAAGAAACTTTCAGCTCAATGGAAGAGTTTGCGTCAACTTGCTATGTTCATGGAGGCAGGCACCACGCCGAAGTCACGATGGGATCTCCCCATACCAGCACCTGAGAAAGAGAGCCGTGAAGCTCGTGCGAAACGCGAGACGATTAACGAACAGCGCCCTAAGGATCGTGAGGAGCGCCTTGCAAGGACGAATATCACTTTCATCGAATACCGACCCGAAGAAGACCCGGTATCCATCGCTATCAAGAACCCCACCGACTTGGACACTACGTTGAAGCAGTTGAAGCCTGATAGCTCCACCCAAACGCCTTTGAGACTTTTCATTGTAGAAGATCTTTCCCGAGATGTTATTGAACTACTGGGCGCCAGATTTGACGTAGACCCGTTGTTCTTCCGCGAGCACATCCACGATTACGTCTGGCTTAACATGCGTGATTCATGGGCGATGCCACCGAGTCTGGCGTCCAGCACAAGGCGGCGCTCCTGGTTTCAACTGCGGAATATGCGACTACGATACCATACTACAGAAGCGTCTTATAAGGATGCTAGGAAAGAAGCAGATAGATGGAATGTGCAACGCAGGCCGGACAATGATCGCAATCACTGGGCTCACAACGATGAAGTTGGTGAAATGGTTGTAACGGACGAACGGACCCAAGAGGACAAAACGGTGGAAACGAAGGCCGTTGTGTCAATTCTACGAACGAAGACTACCATTTGGATAGGTAAAGACAGGAAATGCGGCGACAGCACAGTTGGAATTGTACTGCTGGATCCCACCCTAAAGAAAGGTCGGCCGCTCTGGTACGACCGCCCGAACTGGCTGCCAACCACCAGCATGGTAGAGCCCTCAGAACCTCCAGCACACCCAGAGCCAATACAACCGCCAGAGTCAACGCAACCACTAGAGTCTATACGACCCGGGACTGAACCTACATGGTATGAAGACATAGTTGCAAAGACTGAAGCGTACCCATGGTTCGAAGCTGCATCTGGTCACAAAATAAGGCCGCAAGTCCTGGCCTTACCGACCCTCTACACAATCTGCGCAGAGTGGCTCATTGTCTGCGACTACGTGCGCGCTCGACTGAGTCAGATAGAGTGGGAGATTGAGATGCCGGAGGTGTTCCGTAAGGAAGATGCAGATGACAGGAAATCCAATAGCGAAATCATTGCTGGCTCATTGCAACGGCTACACACCTGGCGCCGCCACATTCCCGTTTTCAGGGACATGATCAACGAAGCGATCCAGTTAGCTTTACCTGCTGCAGCGCGGTTGACGACCTCCTCATATTCTTCTCCTGAGGACATGATGGACGAGATGAAGCCGGACTTCGAACTTGTCCTAAACAATCTCGACGCTCTGCAAAAGCGTGTTGACCGGCTTACGACTGTAGTGACTTCGGAGATCAACATCGTTGACTCGCAGCAGAGTTTGCAGGACAACCACAATTTGGCGCGCTTGACATGGCTAGCGGCCATATTTATCCCGCTGAGTTTTGTGTCCACATTGTTCAGCATGAATGAGAGCGTCGCAGCGCTCAAGTACACGTATGGGTGGTTCTTTCTAACGGCTATACCGTTCACCGCTGTATGTATCTTGGTCGTACAAATGAGTGGCGGTGGCGTTTTAGGCAAGAAAGTGATGAAGAAGAAGGACTCGGAGCCAGAGAAGAAAACGCTCTTTGATCGATTTGTCATACTTAAGTAGGAGTTTGTCTTGTTATATAAGAGTCCGCAATTGCGAAGCATAAGCGAGCGTCAGCGTTATCCAAATGTCCAAAACATTTCTCCTCTTATGCTTCCGGTCACGAGATTCAACGTCAATTAAACCAGAGAGAATGATCTTGGCTCGCAAACATTACTCTTACACATCGGTCAGCTGGCTGCGTCATGTAAGAGATTTTCCTTAGCGATGTGAGAAGGATTGGTTCTTCCAAATGCTGCTTAAAGTCGTGCACGAAGTCTATTAAGATTTGTTCAGCATTGTTTGTGCAACTAAATGACTGGCTTGACCGAGCTTGAAGGAGATCCGTATTCGATTTCAATCAACGCTGACATCGTTCGAGTCACTTGGCATACCCAACCACACGCCGCGCGCGACTCCTGCCCAACCTCAGTAGGCCCACATGGATCGATTCGATGATCAAGTTCTGATTGCAAGCAGTTTTGCGGGGCTCCACACGTGATCGGGTAGCTCGTCCCGAGGTCTTCAGACAGGACTATGAGTGACTATTCGGTATCTGCTTTCTCAACATCTTTCATAATTCTATCACTATCAATCATTCGTACATCTTCTCCTTGCGTATCCTGCCTATTCCCGAGTCTTCCTTACTGACCAGAGTCCCAATAGCTAAGTGACCAATATCTGAGCCGTTCTCCACATCGCCCAAACGCAGCTCGGTGTTCTTCAGCAGACGTGCTCTGGCTGAAGCGCCGAGATACGTACCGCCGTCTGGCAGTGGTATATAGGCATTGTGCCTGGTTGCGAGGCTCGAGATGTTCATCAGCACCTCCGGACCCTTGATAAGGAAGAAGTGCATAATAGGCGAGATCAGACTGGCAATGATCAAGACAATCGACGAAATGCACAGCACGATGACCCATGGCTTGTTGGCGACGATGACTTCGGTTTGCAGATCCTTTGTGCCCTCTGAGGACCATGCCTTGCCGCTGAGGTTACTTGGGGCCAGGAACTGGTGCCAAAGGACTCCGGCGGAAGTGTGATTGAGATTCTCTGGGGGGAGGAAAGATGGTAGGTCTGCGTCCTTGTAGGAAGTTTCGTTATCCAAGCCTCCAGCGATGGTGTACATTCCGCCCATGATGGTCCAGAGAGAGTTCATTAACTGAGATAGACGGATTGAGTAGTTCTCTTCGGTAGTAAGAGGTGCCGTGCCCTCCCTCCCGTCGCTTGTTGTTGTGTCTCCGTCTTCACCCAGCGTTATCACACTGTCCGGATCGGACATATATCTGTCCAATATCGTAGGCCATCCATCCTTGCTGGTCGAGGTGGCGAGAAATAGCCTGAAGAATGATGGAATGGTATCCCAATAAAGATCGAATTGCGTCCATCCAGAGCGTGGATGATTCAAGCCGGATCGGCGGACTTTTGTTGCACTGCAGGATGCTCTGTTTGGACACGTGATTTCGACCTCAAGATAGCTACTTGACAGGTTGCAGGTGAGAACATGGTTGTTGGCAGTCCAAATTCTGGTCCAGTATTGGAACTGCAGTGGTGCTAGGGTCGCCGGGTCGCTGTAAGCCCTGGAGAATTGCGTTGCGTTCTCGTAGGTGACCACGGCTCCCGCGCCGGTGATATTGGACAATTTTCCTGGACCGGTATAGTTGGACTCGGCCTCTGGTATAACGGGCCGTCCGTTGCCCTGCCTCAGTGTAAGTGAACAATCAGTGTTCATATACAGCGACTGAATGTTCGTCTTGTAATTCACGAAATCTGATGAGTTTGTTCCGAGCACAGGTATTCCGATCATCGATGAAAAAGAGTCGGAGCCTCCACTGACAGTGTTGAACCACCCCTCACTGTCGGACTCGCCTTTAGACTCGAAATGCTCGATCCTGGGTATTTTTACGTTGCCCCATGTATCAACTGGGCTTGACCTCGAGGCCAGCGAGCCAATAATCCCGCCTGTGAAGATTGTGTTCACGATCTGGTAAATGGAGTTTCGAGTGGTCCCGATAAATGCAAAAGGTTTCGCATAGCCATGGTGAATAAGATAGTCAAACGATGCAGGTTCCGTAGTGTTCTTAGTCTCGATCGACATTTGTCGAAGAGAAGCCTGACCTCCGACTGGCGATAAAGCCCAAATGATCATCAGTACGAGTCCCCACACGCTAATAGCACGCAACTGAAATTGCGAGACCATTGTGCTTGTGAGAGAGGTACTTGCAGCAAGCGTGTCAAGCACGCCAATTCGCTCGCCACATTCGAGACGCCAGCGAAGGATGGTGTGCGTGGCTCGAGCGATTGTCAAAGCAAACAGGATAGGGAAAACTGTTGGTCCCTAAGAACGTTTAGAACAGACACTGAGTGAGGAAGACTATTCACTAACAAATCGAGTTGCATCTAACAGCATGGAGGTCGTTTGAGGGTTCTCAGCAGTCGGCACTTGATCGTAATGACTGACGAAGCCCGCGAAAACGAGGAATGCTACAGAGCATGAGAAAAGGAGAAGATCGAATATAATGTTCCATATGATTCTCCCCCATGATGACCGGACGTGTTTCGGTGAAGTAGGCCATCCTGGAATTACTGTCGTAGGCTTTTCGGTGCTCAGAAGGGGTACAGCTGTCTTTGGATCGAGTGCATTGTGTTGTTGCTCGAAAGCTCGTGCTCTTTGATGATCTGCGAGTTGTTCAGCCATTGGAGGTACAGAACCGTAAGCAAGGGAATTGCAACAAACTGCGTGAGAGACTGAGCGACCTTATTATTCTCATAGGTATCAGAGACCGAGGCTGAGTGTGCTTGGTAGTGTAGATCGTAAGCCTTGTCTTACTGTGCTGTGGGGCTACGTCCAATCATCACAGCCACGATATTGGGGGCCAGGTCTGTGACAACCTGGATATGCGCTTACCGTGCAGAATTTGACGGAAATAGACGCACCCGTATACCTAGACAGGACAGCAATCTGGCATTGTGAGATTGTGGATTGCACACATGTTATGCCATCGTGATAATGGGTGTCGCCAACCAGTGTTGCATCACGCGGCGTGCTGGGAAGGCGCAAACCAGATTTGATGACGCTGAGGATCCACAAAACAGTCTTTCTTTACACAACAGGCATGGACGTAGGATGTGTAATTGGGCGTGGCCAGTTATGGTAACAAAATTACTCGAGAAGTCGTCTTGCGATGGTACACACGATACTTCAGTAGATCGACCAAGTATCCTTTCAGACAAGACTCTGGTCCTTTTTCAACTGAGCGTCCGCCTGCCCGGCCAATTCATCTAGCATCCCAACTGCGTCTCTCAGCAGGCCAGTCTCTTCCGCATCCCTTGCGCTCAAAGGCTCTTCGTCCGAGTACGGTTTTTCCAGCACCAGTCCATCCTTCTCGTCCCCAATAGTCCTCTCACCATCCCCGAAAGCCTTCTTGAACACCCCGTCGTAGCTCATCCACATCCCAACGAAAATAAGCGCAGTCAACTTCTGAAACCACTTCGGCGCCCTCCCTTTGTCATCCTGCAGCCTCCTCGACATTGCAAAAATTAGGAGGATGAACGGCATCCAGATGCCGACAAACAGCGCCTTGCCCGCGGCCTGCATCTTCGTCGTAACTTTGTATGGACGGATGTTATGAAGGTACTCTTGGTACTCGGCGGGCAGCTCGCACTCGGTAGCGCCATCGGTGATGAGCTTCAGGTAGCGAGCCGACGGCTGCGCATAGCTGGGGTCGGGTCTGGAGATGCGGTCTACGGTGCGGGCTTCGTCCGGGCGGACGGTTGGGGCGAAGAGCGTGTGTGCTTTGAACGGGGCGGTGGTTGGGTGTGAGGGTACCGTGTCGGCGAAGGGGAGCACGTGGCAGTCGACCAGGATGTCGTGGTACGAGGCGCCGCCGCCCTCGGTAGCGATGATGTGCGCATAGTCAGAAAGTGTGACTTCGTACACAACACCGACGAGGCCCTTCTGCCAGCGGTCTTTGTGGTACTGCGGCTCGTCGGGGTTCGGGACAGGCGCATCGGGAATGCGCCGCGCGCTATTGGCGAAACACGGCTCTGCATAAGGAATGCCAGCCAGGTCGAAGGTCAGGCGCAGCGAGGGCACCAGGACATTGACCTGTGAGAGGGGCTTGATGCCCCGTACACCTCTGAACGTCTCATTGCATAGGTTGGAGCCATATGCGAGATACAACACTGTCTTTCCTTTCTCTTTAGCTGCCGAGATATCGGATGCTGTGATGGAGGTCGCATCGAGAGGCGCTTCGTTCAGGGAGGCATCGAGCCGGTCTTGCGAAGTCCTGGGGACGGGCGCAAAGATGCGCTTGGACCGGGTGTCGCGTCGTCGCCATGAGCTCAACCGGCCGATAAGCTTGCGGCAGCAGCTGACCGAATTGTCTGGCTCGGCAGCCGTGGATTCGCCAGCATGTGAGGCATGGGGAGTGTGCGGCGTCGAGGTCATCGTGGAGTCAGATTGCGTGCTGCCGATGGACCTGATGTGATTCGTCGGTTCCTGTATAAACCCAGACTTTCTGGTAACCTACGCTTTACTGTTCTTGGATCGCGATATAAAATAGGTTCGTGGATTGGAACTTCAATTCTGACGAAGTTGCATACGTTCCTCTTGTATCACAATCTAAAACTGGTGCTGCGCGCTTTCGTCCGTTCGGATGAAGTCATGCTTCGTTGATTGCTCATCAACATGAGTCGGCGCCCGATTCCCCGACCCTGCTGCGGCCTAAAACACCCCATATTCCGCACCTCAAGCACTCATTTGTGTCAGATTCATCCATAAAAGCATAACATCTCACTCACATAGAGGAGGTGACTCACAGTTCTCCTACATTCAATGGGATCAGGGCTTTGAGTCATTGTGATCTTACATTTCAATTGAATCTAATGCTAATATGGGTATCTTCGTCTATATCCGATGCAACTTACTCAACCACCTCCAACTAAGCGTGCTTCTTCAGGCACTCATCGAGCATAGCCAGTAGCTCATCCTTGCGCTGCTGTCCGGTCCAGCTACCATTGATTGAGTTCTGCACAATGACCTTCCACTCTTCCTTGGACAGGTTGAACGCCTTCTGAACAGCGCAGTAGTTCTCGAGGATGTAACCGCCAAAGTACGCTGGGTCGTCACTGTTGATGCTGAATTTGACACCCTCCTGAAGGAACTTCCTGATGGGGACCTCGCCAACCTCATTCACCGCCTGCAGACAGACATTGCTCAATGGGCAAACAGTCAACAAGATCTCTTCTTTAACAATGCGGGCCAGTAGCTCGGGATCCTGGGTAAGCTTGATGCCGTGGTCGATGCGTTCGCAGTGCAGAGAGTCCAGCGCACCGCTGATGTAGGATGGATCGCCCTCCTCTCCTCCGTGCGCAGTCCTGTGCAGGCCAAGCTCTTTGCCCAAAACATACTGCTCCTTGAAAAGCTCTGGCCGGAAACCGACCTCGCTAGAGTCAAGACCAAGGCCAGCAATGACACGGTCCTTGCCTTGCTGCTGGTTGAAGTACCCTCCATCGATAGCGCTCTGCATGGTGGTCGCAGCTTTGCTTGCAGGCAGATGGCGCAGGAAACACATAATCAACTGGCTGGTGATTCCTAGCTCCTTCTCTGCACGCTCACATGCGGCGTTGAACCCCTCGACCACAGTCGCGAAGGGAATTCCGCGATCGGTGTGACTCTGTGGATCGAAGAAAACTTCCGCGTGCTTGACACCATCTGCGTGAGCAGTTGTGAAGTACTCCCAACCAAGCATCTCAAAATCCTCCTTCGTGATGACTGCGTCAAGAGCCAGGTAGTAACAGTCGAGGAAGTCCTGGAGATTGTCGAAGTGCTCGTAGCGCTTTTCCAGCGTCTCAACAGACTCGTACTCGGGCTTCTTTTCCTTGCTGGGCAGCTTGATGTTATTCTTGGCCGCAAGCTTGAAGGTCAAGGAGGGCGAGAGGCAGCCCTCCAAGTGGAGGTGGTGCTCGCATTTAGGCAGCTCAGCCAGAAAGTTGTGGAAGGAGTCTTGACACATGTTGATAGTATGTCTGTTGGTTGAATTCGCCGATTAGCTTTTCATTTATATGGGTAGACCGAGCTCTTTATGTGTGGTTGGAGTAAGAAGTTCTCTTAAGTCCACTTTTCATTCCTTAGCGCAAGCTTTCGGGTGCCGCCGATGTGCGCAGGCAAGAGGTCTTGATGAGAAAAATTTCAAAGATTATGAAACGCACGACAATGGAGCCTACACGCGCATGCCTTTGCTGCGGCCTCGCGAGGCTGTGCAGGAACACAGCCTCGCTAGGTAGAAGCCAGCACTGTCCAGGTGATAAAACATGTAAAGGGAGACATTACCTAAGGTAGCAGTAGGTAGCACTAAGCCGCTTCGGGAAGTACGTGGACGCGAAGGATTTCGCGAAAAGTTGTGACCGAATCAAATAAAGTCTAGCACGACTCTTAGTAGTACAAGACTTTCTCAGCAGAGTGATCTCTACTCACGTCTAAGCTGGTGATATTGGTAGATTATATGTCTGAATAGCGGTGTCTGTCACAGTCAAGCCGCCTGACGTTAAGACAAACACGTCTCTCCAGCAACTATTCAGTTTGTGCGCTGTCACTAGCTCGAACGACCAATTATACGGTCTTCGCCATATTCAATCCGATTCGATTGTGTACGAGCACATGCGCATTGACAAGAGACGCAGCGTACCTCACATTCGTCGTAATTCACATCAGCGTCTCTGGTGTTTGCGAGGAAATACTATCCCAGATATTCGGAGCGATACGATGCTCACAAATACTGCTCCCTACAACTGACCTTGATTTACGCGAAAGCATATTACAGTATGCAAGAGCTTGACCGCCGAAGCGCGATAAGGGGCCGCTAGGAAGTAAGCTAGCTTGCCGAGCCCCTATGAGGTTGAGATGCGCACGACGTCACGACTGCGATACCTACGCACGTACGAGAGCATGCCACTGAACAGCTATGAGCTGGAGTACGACGAGCATAGACCTTAAATAGCCATCTTTGGGTCGTGAGATCCCAGTCTTTCATTGCTCCTTATCCACAATCATTGCTTGGCTCAATTCCAGCATCGACTTTCTCAGCCTCCTCGGTGTCCGCGGGTCCGGAGACCATATTGATGCTATAGTAAAGTATAGTACCAGGCACCTCATTGCACACCATAGAGATTCTTTGCAAGCCACACCCATCGAGCAAACAATATGGCAGAAACGACGTATGCCGTACTGGCGCTACTGCCTGTCTTGGCATTCTTTTTCTATCACCAACTGCAGCATTACCGCTACAAGAAGTTCGCCCATATCCCATCAGTCCTGAAACCCAATCTGTTTTTTGGCCATGTCGGGTATATGGCGGCTGGGTTCAAGAAACATGGCAATTCCAAATTGCATCCGGGTGAGATTACTTTTGCAAATACTTACGTGGCACCTGTTGACCAAGATTAGACTACATCATGGAAGAGCTCTGGAACGAAAACGGGCGGCCTGAGTTTATGTTCTTTGATTTCAGACCCATACAGTACCCCTTACTGCTTGTTACAACGCATGACCTCGCAGAGCAGTTCACTAGGATCACAAAAGCGCGTCCGTACAGCGCCACCAAATCGCCAACGGTGCAAGGTGAATTTGGAGCGCTGGTCGGAAAACATTCCATTCTCAGTGACGAAGGTGAGAGCTGGAAGGCATTGCGTAAGCAGTTCAATGCAGGTTTTGCGCCACAGCACCTCCTCACGATGCTTCCCGTCATAATAGATAAGACGAACATTTTCATCGAAAAATTGGATGATGTCGCGAAGTCAGGGGCTGTCACTGAGCTCGATGGACTTTGCGTGAACTGCACATTTGATATCATAGGTCAAGTGGTAACGAACATTGACGGTCATACACAAGACGAGAAGCTTGCCCAAGGAAATGATTTCTTGCGTAACTTCCGTCTCCTCTCTGAGACCTACGCATCTAGCTCTGGCCTTGGCCTTGACGCAATAAATCCTTACACACAAATCAGGCGCTACTACTACAGACGAGGCATGGACGCCGCTCTTTTCAAAATCATCCGCGAGAAATTCGACGATATCCAACAATGTCGCAGCACCTCGAGCAAAGCCGCAAAAGACCGCTCGGTTCTCGCTCTCGCCCTCCAAGACGTCGACCATCTCACCCCAAGAATCACCCAAATAATCGCCGACCAATGCAAAACATTCCTCTTCGCAGGGCACGACACAACCTCCATCCTCCTGCAGCGCCTCTTCTACGCCCTCTCCATCCACCCCGTCTGCCTGGCCAAAATCCGCGCCGAACACGATTCCATCTTCGGCGACAGTGACCCTCAAACCGTCCTCCTCGTCAAGCCCGAAGAAACCATGAAATCCCTCGTCTACACCAGCGCCTGCATCAAAGAAGCCCTGCGCCTCTGGCCCCCAGCAGCAACCGCCCGAATGACGCATGACAAGTTCGCCATCACGACGCGCAACGGCGACACCGTGCTCGTCGACGACTGCGTCATCTACCCAATGCAACACATCATCCACCGCGACCCGGCCGTGTACGGGCCCAGCGCAAACGACTTCGTACCCGAGCGCTGGACCGGTGACGCAGACACCAGCTCCGCGACCAACGTCGACGCAGCAGCACCGGCCACGAACGGCAGCACCAGTGGTGCCGCAGAGGGAGTCAAGATCCCGCCCAGTGCATGGCGCCCGTTCGAGCGCGGTCCGAGGAATTGTATCGGCCAGGAACTCGCGAATCTCGAGGCCAAGACGATTCTCGCATGTGTGCTTAGGCGGTATGATTTTGTTAAGGTGGGGGTTGGGGAGGTGGTCAGGGATGAGAAAGGAGAGCCGGTGGTGGATGAGAAGGGGAGGTATAAGACTAAGTCGGAGCTGCTGAGCGTAAGTGTTCTGAGTCGGTGGTTGTGTGACGTGGTTGAGAGAAGACTGACTGACTGTTTGCTAGACTATGAGTGTAACAAGTAAGCCGATTGACAAGACGAGGATGATCGTTAAGCTGCGGCAAACCTGAGCCGTTGCAATGGCGATAGGGAGTGAGAGTCGATGGTCGATGAGGTTGGAAAGAGTGCTCCCGCTGGCGTGTAAGCAGTATTGCGGTACAGTGCAAGAGACAAGAAGAATCTCAAAACGTCTACACTTGGACCCGTTAGCTTAGTGTCGGCGGAACTGCTAAAGCCCATCTTCGCTGCATCCTTACATTAGTACTTCGTAGAACAAAAGAGAGCAGCAAATGCACCACCGCAGTTTCTTGTCTACGACACACATCACCGACCCATGCAATAAATAGGTCATGCATGAGTTCCAGTCTAGAGAAACAAGAGAAAGATCCGATGAAACGTTTGTGCACATCATTTGCATTACATTCTAACGACAAGATACTGTCCCTCGCGACGCTTACAGTCCCACGTCGTTATACATCTGAGGGGAACAACGCAGAGATAAAACAGAGATCTGCCCGACTCAAGAAGTGACAGCCCATTGGCGCGCTTCGACATAGCTCACAGCGTGTAAACATTACTCGGCTATCCAAAGCCAATTAAGCAGAGCGCGTCATAGCGTTCGATAGCCTTGCTTTTCGACAAAGCACAACCCAGCTCAAATCCGCATCAAACACTGAGCATCCATGTACAAGCCCTCGCAATCACCCCGTAGACGCCCATCGCACAATCCCACAAGCCGCCCAGGGCAGGTATAAACTAGAAGGAGACAAACAGAGTAAGCGAACCGCTAGGCCTACGAGCCGCGCTTACCTTCGGTGAAGTCTTGGAATGTGCTCTTCACCAACCTTCCACTAGCGGACACGCGCTTTTGCAAACGAGCATCACGCTCGCGCGCGCGCTCCGCAGGTGTACTGCCGTTACCGGCGGTGATATGAGGGAGAGCGGGGAGCACGTCGCCGCTGGGATTGGGCTGAGCGCCGGTGGCGACCGGGACGAGACGCTTGCCGGCTTTTTGATCAGCTTTGAAGTCGAGATACTGGCGCGCGGACACGCTGAGAGGAATTGGTGCCGCTGTGATGGGGAGATCTGCGCCGTTCTGTAGCAATAGCTCTGCTACGGGAAAAGGCTTGCGGCATGGTTGAGGAGTCGAAGGACGTGCATCTCGGCCAGGCGAAGTTGCTGGTGATGCGGATGCAGAGGGCGAGGCAGGATCAGCAGCTGCCAATGCCAAGAACACAGCGTGTGTACCCCGTGATCTGTCCCGGGAGTTGGGGTTTGCCCGTAAAGCAAGAGCATACAATACGTTCTGGATGTCGTTCTTCTTGACCGAGGCAAGCAATGTCTCGTCAGGGGTTCCGTAATGCGACATAGATGGAGAGATAGGCGCAATATATGCCCGGTCAGAATACTTGGCGGTGATGAATCGCAGTCTTTGCTCCCTCGTTGACATCGGTCCTGGCTTGAGGGATGGGTCAAGCTTTGCTTCCCAGATCATGTTGCTGACCCGGTTGCCGATCTTGAGCAGTAGCTCGATGATATCGGGCGTGAACGAGTTCACATCGAGTGTCAACGATCGCACCTTCGTGATGTGAGTACCCAGAGAACGATGAATACCGCTGCACTCGATACATATGACAATGCCCAGGTTGATGGATACCCAGTCGGCTTTGCTTTCAGATCCACAATCTGCGCAGACTCTGTTCCCAGCATCCGCTTCTCGGACCTGCTTAAGGAGCTTACCATCGTCGCCGGTGGATTCTTCGCGCCTGTAGCCAGGTTTATCGCCCACTGTGGCGTGTCGAGATGGTGCTCTGGCGCCGTAATTGTTGCCCTTGCTGGACAGGGAGGGGCTCTTTCCTGTCAGAACTGAAGCGATGTCTCGACGCGTTGAATTGGGTAGCGAATCTGTTGATGGACGATCATTTTTTGGCGCCGACTCGACAGCTGTCTGCAATGCATTGTTCACAGCAGATATCCACTGTCTTAAATCGTCCTCATTGGTCGCTTGGTAAACTCGTGTGAAGTGAGGGGTGATAACCTCGAAGCAGAATCGGCGGTCTGCATTGCGTGCCTCACGCACTGATGCCATTCGCAAATCGATCGGCTCCATGTGTAATTCAAGGCTCTGCTTCCAATTCGTGTACTCAGAGAGTTTGCCCTGGTCTAGCACAATCCAAAACCTGAAGACGTTAACAATCATCAAACTAATTCATGAAGAGACACTCACTTGTGCCAAGCCTGCTTGTTCAACCCCTTGGGGTCAACGTGACTTCCTGGTCTGCTCAGCGCCCATAGCAGCCCTTCTTTGCGATGAGCGCCAGGTGCAGCATCGGTCACACAAGCCCGATCTTCTAAATCTCGGATACCTTTGAACTTGTCTGCTTGAGGGTTTATGGTGGCCAGATTGACATTACCGGCCTCCGGACTTTGAGGAGAGGTGACAAAAGGATTGCCTGCCGACGTGGGTAGTGGAGGTGGGCTGACAGTACTCTGGAAGATGGGTGTGATACTCGACTTGCGCCTGGGAAGGTCGCAGTCCGTGCTTGACGGGGCTCTAGGTACGCCACCATTGATAGTTGCCATCGCTGGAGTATGAGTAGGAGGCGGCGCATCGAACGATTTACTGTCCTTCTCCAGTTGCCTCCGCTTCTCCTCACGTCCTGTTCTCTGAAGTTGAAACTCTTTGTCTGCTTCTCTGACTTCTTGACTCAAAGCCTCAAGTTGAGGTAGCATAGTCTCGATGATCTTTGCAGTCGAGAGAAAGTTGTTGGCTTGAGTGTCGGCATAACGAGTTAGATGTGAGAGAACCGCCTGGTCTTTGCGACCACCATGGAGATCCTGCATGAATGAAGAGTAGTCGAACCGCTTCAGCTCAAACTTTCGCCTCTTGTCTTGATACTTCGAGTCTGTTTCAGCCCTCTTCTTCTCTTTCAAGGAATCTTGCCGTTGCCCAAGATACCTTCCGAGATATTGGTAATAGTCCTTGCTCTCTTCTTCGAAGTCCTTGCGCTTAGTCTCAGCTTGCTTTATGTCGACGTTGTACAGCTTGTATATAGGATCAATGATAAGCTTTTGGATGTTGGTCGCGTTCGATCGTTCATAAGCAAGAATATCTTTTGCGATCTTGTCGAAGTAATGATCGATGGCAGGCTGCACCGCGCCAGCATTCGAGGACGAGACTTCCTTGAGAGCATCCATGAGATCTGACATAGCATTGTTGCAGGTCTTTTGCGCTTCCATTGCAGACTCTGCCCGCTTCAGGACCTTCTTCCATCTCATACGCATATTTCCTGTCTTTTGCTCTAACGATTTCATGGTTGCACGAAAAAGAGGTCCATCGTCAGTCTGGCTGAGGTCCTCTCCAGGCCGTAGGACATCGACCTTGACTGAGGCGCTCGTAAGCGACGTAGCCTGAGTCGGTACCTGACTCAACCCATTCTCAGGGATTGCCTCGAATATTGGCGACCTCGGGGGTATGTTATCCCATTCTCGGTTCTCATCTGCTGAATCGCTAACGCGCGAGTCGATCGATTGTGCTGATGGCACACGTAATCTCGTGGGGGGCAGACCCAGTTCCAACCGGGGTGGACTGGTCTTGGGACTTTGGATAGTTTTCGCTGTATCTACAACAATTAGTCCTCCACATCAGACGATAGTAGGTTGAGAGCATACTTTGGACCCAGAAGGCAAAGTTGGCCAAGGTCTCCAATCTATGCGCCCGCTGGTCGTACTCCACAAACTTCATGATATCAGCCAATGTTAAAACGAGAAAAGGAATGGGACACAAACGCTGCAGCTGGTACGCCAACCTCCGCCTCGACACTCATTTGTTTTGGGAGGAGAAAACTTCCAAGCCCACTGGAACGAAACTGAGGAGCTCCCGCCTGTGGTGTAGTCCCCAACAAGCTCGACCTGCGGATTCTTGTGGAGGTTGGGATTGGCGTGGAACTCACGCGTGACCAGATTGTCGAGTTCTCGAGAGCTCGACGCAAATACAAAAGTCAAGCCATTGATGTGCGTATCGGTCAAACCAGCCGTCGCAGCAGTGCTCGGCGCGTTGTTCGTGTTGTAATTCGAGGGCACCGATAACTGCTGGCGGAGTATGAATGTGAAGTTGAATATGAGATCTTCGTCGTTCGGTAGACGTATCAGAAAGGATGGCGGTGCGTCGGCGTTCGCTGATGAGTCTGGGTCCTACACAGGTAACACTTAGCACTGCACACCGACATGGTCAAGCTGTGGGCGCGGTGAAACTCGTACCTGGATGTATTCTATTACGCTCTCGTCCCCAAGGTCTCTCTTCGAGCTGTATCTCGTCGCGGGAAAAGCATTAGGCGTGACATTCAATAGCGTGCGACCGCGCGCGTTGGTGATAGTGCAGGCGGCGACCGAGACTGGGCCTTGTTAGCAGCGCATTCCCGGGGTTGGTGCGACGGGCGGTTGCGTACAGCGAGTCTGGTCGCGCAGATACAGCGACTCGCCCTCTCCTGCTCTGCTGGCGACCTGGCCCATGGTCTCGGGGCTCCTTGTGAGTGCTGAGGTGCTGCCAGGGCGGACTGGAGGCGCTGCGTGGAAAGTCGCAAGTCGGTGCTCAGGGCGCGCAGGTGGAGGAGAACAGGCGAAGCAGCATGCCTGGCCCGGGGAAGGGAGACGGCGTTGCTCGAGGTTCGGGTATCAATCGAAGTCCAGGATCGTACGCTTAATTAATATGGGGTTGCCCGGCGCGCGGAGGGGAGGTGGTAAACTAGGCGCTATGGCTTGCGCGGGGTTTGGGACTGCGAGCTGCAGGGCTCAAGTAGGTAATCTAGCTATGTTGCTGGGTAACGCTGTCCGGGTGATGATGCAGGCGGAGCTCAGGCGCAAATGCAGGCGCGCTTCTCGAGACCTCTGTAGCTCTCGAGATGGCTTGGGCTGTACGAAGAGGTGTGAGAGCAAGTAAGCGTCTTTGTGCGTCGATCAACAGGTAAGGCGCAGTGCGGGACACCAGCACGCTACAGCTTGCCCGTCACGCAGGAACGCAGGATGGTGAGACATGGGACAGGGCACCTGTTCATCAAACAAATTCAAGACCGCTGCCTGCTTCCTTCAGAGCCATCGCACACATCTCGTGCGTCGTCAGGCGCTACGCGCTGGGGCAGGCAGAAGTATTGCCTCTTCCCGTCTAAGAGCGGTCACCTGGTAAGGCGTGGTATCCCTTCGAGTACGTATGTCCAGCTATTTCGAGGTTCAAGCCACATGACGAATACGGGCCCTCATCACGGGTAATAATATGTATAGCGAACGACGCAAGAGGACAGTTGGAGGCTATAGTCAGTTCTCGACTCGTGTTCATCAGAACAGCGTGGTGCTTTAGAGAATCAAGAAACATCTTGGTAGTCAGCACCTATAGGGCGAGCTGCAGCTATGTCAACCCCCTCCAAGCAACATCATGTGGAAAGAGTCCATGGTCTCCGCCAACTTCGATATGCTAGACATGAGATGTTCTCAAACACAATCACAGGGGGCTATACGATGGAGACGATCTCGGTCTGTTGAGGCTTGATCATCTCCGAGCAACTCAGGCTCAATGCCGCTCCCTTGAAGCGGTAGTGATCCCTCAGCCAATGGGAGTTCGCGGGCATCGGCGGCGGTAGCTTTTCGAGACGCGGCCTCGCGCATCGTCATTGTCGAACACGAACCACTCCTCCAGCAAACCATGGCGCTTCGTCTACCAGCACTCCGGGGCGTGTTTCGTCAGCCTCTATCGAATCCACGATTCTGCCAGCGCCGCTGGGCTCAGGTGCAAGATGTCCGCTTCCTTGCGACACATGGCGCAGAAGCAAGAATCCTTTCCAAATACAAGGACAAGCTCGCGGACAAAGCGAAGCAGGAGGGCGTCAAGGATATCAGCGAGTTGAAGGAGAAGCACAAAGAGAAGATCGAAGAGCTCAGGAAAGCTGCTGTCGTCCCGGGTGCGACAGGACCTCTGACACCACCCCCTTCACCGTCGTCTACCGCCAGCTCGTCGCCTGCTGGATCGTCACCATGGCCATCACCGCCACCGCCACCGAAGCCCCGAGATCCCAATGCGCCGCCACCGGGCATCAAGACACTTGATTCCTTCCTAGACGTCTCGAAGATTAGCACGCTTCCTAACAAGGAAATTGAGACACTTTGGAGGTTGCGCCACGCATCGAACCCACAGAGCATCCACTTTGCGGTTCCTGCAAAGACGTGGGCCTCTTTGCTGCAGACGGCCAAGCAACACCCTGCATTTGTGCTACCCGTGCCGCGAGAAATACCCGTCGAGCAGTCAGAGGGCGAGCAAACTGCCGGTCAAACGCAGCAGGCTGCTGAGCTCCACTACCTCCAATTTGCACACCCGCACAAAGATACAACAACGCTACTCTTCACATCTCTTGCCGAATTCAAGCTGCGCGGCGAGTTCGCCAGTCCTCACACAACCATCACGTTCCACCAAGAGCTCGCAGACAGCCACAACCTCGTCCTTGGCCAAGGGCTTGTCATTGAGAACAGAGGCGTGAGTGTCGATGAGGCGAGATGGCTGCTCATGTGTATGCAGAAGTTCTATGTCCAGAGTGAGGAGGGCAAAGGAAGAGGAGAGTTGCTACAGCAGTTCACGTCTGGAGATGCAGGGTTTCAGGTTGAGAGGCTGATCGACGAGGCGGAGAAGGCATTGTAAACAATACATGTTTGATACAATTCTGTACGATAGGACCTGTGCATATTAAGATGAAAGTACGCTGAGCCACTGTAGAGCTGTGTTGTGCCAAGCCGCTGTCTGGATGATTAAGGTTCACCAGAGCACAATGTTTCTTAAGCAAGATCATGAAGACTCAGCGAAGAGACCATCTCAGATGTTCAAGGTTCGCACTGCGACCATCTGAGGTCGTCAGGAGCGAATTATGGTCTTGCAATTTGTTGTTCCGGCATAAGTCGAGCACGTCCCTCGCTGTTCACGTCAAAGAGGGCTTGCAGCTGGATTCGCTTAGCGCGGGCAGCTGCATCTGCCCCCGCGCTACTTCGTACTTATCGATTGGTGGTTGGCACGTCATCCATCAAAAAAACGAAGCCGCACTTCGGAGGTCCGTTGAGCGTTCCTTTAATGAAGGAGAGGAGTGGTCCAAAGCTTGTAGAATAGCAAACTTAGTCAGGATGAATGCAGGACAAACCGTTAGCCTGGCGTTTAAGAGCCATTGAAGCGTTCCACGTGCATAATTTCCCGTTGAACCAACCCCTCTTGACTCACTGCGGGCGTGATAGGCAAGACGGCAGTCATTGCAAAAGCCGTACAATACCAAAAGACACATCCACCCACGTACAGCCACGTTCATCTGCAGTACGTATATACAGCGTCTCCGTCCTCAACCAGACGTTGCTGCATCCAATAAGACCCTCTTTTGTGGGCACTCGGCCAAAGCACGCGCGCAAACCCACCCACGGCCAACTGCCGCCTGTCGCACCGCTGTCGCAATACCCCATACCGTCAATTGTGTACTAGGTATAAACAAAATGGATCTCGTCAACTCGTAAGTCCTTCTGGCCCGGTCTCCCCTCTACCCCTCTACAATTGTCCCCAACATGCCTCACGCGAATGGCGCCAATGGCGCGAACGAGATGGAATACATTATGCAGAGAGCGCGCCAGGGCAGTCGCAGCTTGCCATTCATGACTGACACACTCGGCGACAGCCTCAACGACCGATTGCTCTTCGCAGTGCCCAAGAGTAAGTACCCCTGACCACCTCGCCGGCCGCCCACACATCTGACAGCAAAACAACAGAGGGCCGTCTCCACCAGGTCTGCCTTGACCTCCTTCACGGCTCCGACATCCAGTTCCACCGCCACTCGCGCCTGGACATTGCGCTCGTCAAGAACCTCCCTCTCGCGCTCGTCTTCCTCCCCGCCGCGGACATCCCCACCTTCGTCGGCGAAGGCCGCGTCGACCTCGGAATCACCGGCCGCGACCAGGTAGAGGAGCACGAATGCGGCGTCCCTCCGACCGCGACAACAGGCGTCGTCGAAGTCCTGGACCTCGACTTTGGAAAATGCGACCTGCAGGTCCAGGTCCCGCAGAAGGGCGACCTGGCCAAGCCTGAGGACCTGATCGGCAAGAACGTCGTCACCTCCTTCACAAATCTGGCCGAGCAGTACTTCCGCAAGCTGGAGGCCGAGCAGAGCGGCGAGACCAACGGCGCCGCCAAGGACGCAAAGCTGAAGACAAACATCAAGTATGTGGGTGGCAGTGTTGAGGCTGCATGCGCGCTCGGCGTTGCGGACGGTATTGTCGACCTCGTCGAGTCGGGCGAGACCATGCGCGCTGCGGGCCTGAAGGCTATCTCTACCGTCGTCTCCTCCAGTGCTATCCTCATCAAGTCGAAGCACCCCTCAGACTCCAAGCTCGTCGATTTGATCACAGCCAGGATAAAGGGTGTTATCAGTAAGCTTTCCTCCTCACCCCGCAACCGCGACAATGTGTGCATAGTATACTAATCTGAACAGCCGCGCAAAAATACGTCCTCTGCACGTACAACATCGAGCGCGCCAAGCTCGACCTCGCCAAGCAGATCACACCTGGCAACCGCGCACCGACTGTCACTTCGCTGGAGGAGAGCGGCTGGGTCGCCATCAGCGTCATGGTGCCCAGGAAGCAGATCGCCGTGGTCATGGACAAGCTGACCGAAGCTGGCGCATGCGATATTTTGGTCACCAAGATCGAGAACTCGAGAACCCACGATTAGATGCGAGGAAGAGAATAGAGGCGCAAAATGGCATTGAATATATGTGCTCGTGACCATATACGGACACTTTATGGATAGATGTCTAGCTAAAAAGAAGTTTCTAATCATGGCTGTGCTCGCACCTCGTCGAATATGCACCTGAAAACGTCACGTAACTCCAAGTTCCCCAGAATGGCGTCTTGCTGAGCGAAGAGCGAACCGTGACAGCATCTCAGCGGCATGCTATTTTTCTTTCTGTCACGTCTTCGCCCGAACTGTACCACTTGCTGAATGCGGCCTGTGTCGTGTATGGTCGGTAGTGCTGACAGCGAGCTGATATTTATCGTTAAGTCATGACCAATTTCTCGAATTCAATTCCGAGCGAGAATTGGCACAGCAATGTAAGAGCTGGCACCGTTGGGCCCTGCTCATAATGTCCTGGTGGATAGATTGGTGAATAGATTGGTGGATAGATTGGTGGATAGATTGTTGGATAGATTGTTGGATAGATTGACGTGTAGACATACGTATCTGACACTAGTCTGACGACCTCAACAATAGAGACATCTCTCTATACCACTTCTCAATAGCTTTCGGCCAGGCAAAGAACTCCTGATCCTCCCCTACCTCCAGAGACCTCAAGAATTGTAGTCCTATTTGGTACGTCTCTTTTGTGAGAGCCAGCTCTTTCTGAGATTGGTTACCTGTTATCACTCGGTTGGCTACCAAATGTACTAGTACGGCATAGCCGAAAGGCTGAACTCCAGTGACAAAACGATTATACCTGTAGGCAATCTTGCTCTCGCTTTAAACCCATTTCAGAATCTTTGTTGCCATTGTCTGGAAGCTCATTGATATCGCAGCGGTACTGATCCATCGAAACACGCTTTGGTGCGTTATCAAGAGCCTTTGTTTTAGCCTTGACGCGTTGTCTGAGGGGACTAGACTCCCCGCAGAAGGTTCCTCAGTACCGTGTCTATTGCGGAAGGCCCGATCACAGAAATGTCCAAAGCCCCTATTATATATATATCTTGCTCAATCAGACCACGCTCCGGTTCGTTGTCTACAGCCTTTTCTTTGGCTTTCTTGACGCGTGGTCTGAGGGGGTTAGATTCCATGAGCATGAAGGTCAGTGGAGAAGGGGAGGAGAGACCGGCCAGAGGCTTTATCTCATCACAGAGCGAATGGGTGATGGATAAACTTGGTTAGAGCTGGGATGACACTACTGGTTAGATTGACAAAGAGTAGGGAACCGGTGTTCTGGTTAGCTGAGCTCATGGTATCCGGGGTGCACCCGCCTCGGGCGTCACTTGCTGCAGGTTGTGCGTCTTCCGGATTGTCGTCAAGAACTTGAGACAGAGCTATCTGTTGCCGCACATTATGACTTCATGAGGGCGGCGAAACGACTGCAGCAGAGCTAACGGCCCTGTGGTATGGGGCAGCCGCTGAATCCGAGGTCTGGGAATAGGGTGTGGTGTCGGGCGGTATCAACCCCGCCCCCCCCCCCCTTTTATATGCAGGCGGAAAATGATGTCCGCTTTTGTATATAGGTTGTCGATCTGCTCATCGTTTCGTAGTCTTGACCGCTGCGAGCGATATCTTGTCGAAGGTGCGCTTGCGAGCATCATTTGGTTCATCGCAGTGCCCGCTGGGGCAGTGTGCTCCTCATCAAAGGCCTCGAGCGAGAGCTCGAATTCAAACAGCCCATTTGAAAGAGGGCTCCACGGCGTGCACTGCCCCTTTGCGTCCAAGTCGCAAAGAACGCTCACTTCTGTTCTAAAAAAAAAACAAAGTTATCGCTCTGCTGATTGTTTCTCAACTTAGATCGCCCAGACCAGCGGGGGTTGGATTGCCTCAGTCAGTGGTTGAGACCCAGTTGAGCGAAGAGAGCGATTGTGCAACAGGAGCTGCGCGGAAAAGGTTGCGCTTAGGTCGGGCTGATATAACAGACCCTGGCTGGAATCGTAGATTCCGAAGTAGAGTGAGAGGTCGATTGGTGCTGACACCAGAGGTGCTCTCAGAAGTCGCATTTGATCTAGCCCGGCTCCAACTCGCTGTCAACTACCTCTGTTTCCACCATTTCGAGGTAATTTTCGATCCTTCCTGGCCCCAATATGTTGCTGTGTATATATATCAAAGCGTGCTCTGTGACTGCGTATAGAATCTTGACACGGGATTCGGCTGTGTGCTGCTGTTCTGAGGATTTGGTGGCATCGGAGTGGATGGCTACTTTCTCTTGGTGGACGCAGAAACTGCTTTCTTCGATTTCAAGTGTATTTCCTCGGATCCAGTGATGAAATGCAAGTTACCCGGTTTAAGTCTCATACGTGGAAGATACTGATTATATCAAACTTCAGCTATATTAGTACAGTGCCGAAGAGTACCGCTCGCAGCAATTGCCATCGGATAGGATATGCTAGCCTCAGGCACGATCTCGTCGAGTCTTCCATTGCGGATCAACATTTGGCTCAAGTATGATGCTTTCGGGTCGTCGCCATCTTCTTGACTATTGACACGGAAACAGTCAGAGTTGTGGGGCCAATCGCGGTGCGCAGAGGCATCTGCATCTGCATCTGCTCATACAAGTCAAGGAACTTTTGGCAAGTCCTACGGCTCCACGCGTAAAGCGCACAACGGGACAATCTCCGAAGATGCATTTGGAGTGCTGCTCCGAGCCATATCGTGCAGCTGTGCCACTAGACATCTCCTGAATCCGTGGGATCAGCCGTTCTGGTGCTTCCTCGCCTTTAGGGTTGCTGCTAGTATATATATATATGTCAAAGGAAATCTAACAGTGGAAAATGTCAGAACATTGTCAAGGAGTCTTTGCGAGGCATATTCACATACCGTACTGAGGCGTATGTATATATGAGTCTGTACGTCAAAGGAAAGCTAGCAATGAAGAGGGTCAGCTCGTTTTCAAAAGAAAAGTTCTGCGAAGCACAGGTTACATAGTCATGTTCTAATTTCATCCCACATAATTTTAAGAGAAGTTCACTTACTACCGTTCGAACGCCTCATATACCCGACGGTGTTGGTCCGCCGTTGCCCATGTGTCTGCGCGGGCAACTTCTGGTCGCCCTGCAGCAGGCAACTGTTTATGGGTAACAGCACGAGGAAGGCGCGGAGCTCCCCTACCACGTACGGCATCAGAGCGATTGAGGTGACTCTGGTTGGCGCGCTGCATTTGGGGACGTGAAGGTGCCACTGCACCTAACTGAAAGGTTTCATTGCCCCGAGGAATCGACTGAGTGTTCATGTGGTGAGCATACGTCGAAGCGCGCTGGAATTGCGGAGTTGCTCGATGCGTTGACGCCTTCTTCGACTCAGTGTGAGACTCCGTCGAGGCACGCTGAAACTGCGGCATCGCTTGACACTTTGACGTCTCCTTCGTCTTACGCTGTCGGTCGGTCAAGCGCATCTTCGCATTGTGCGCTTCTTGCACTGATTGCAACCGGAACATCCATGGGATATTAATCTTGTACTTCAGCCAGTCGAACTGGGCTGCTGCGCCACATGGACACATGTCAGAGTGAGACTTAGATGCCATAGGCACCCAGCAAAAACGCTTTCCACGGTGATCTGGCCTCCGGACTTCAGCGCGATGGGACAAACCACATGATGAGCACACCTGGAATAAGCGCAACTCGGTCCCAGCATCCTTCACGTCGGGAGTTTCCGCTCCTAAGGGGACAATCATGTCTGTCGTCTCGCAGTCAGGGCAAAGTACATGGTTGCAGGTTCCACATGCAAGACGCTTAAAAGGAAATATGCCTTTAAAGTGTACGAGAGGATTCTCGTGTTTCTTGCAGCAGTACCATACTCCATCCCGCCATTCTTTGACACTCAGAGTTTGGTACTCAACGTACTCAGCGCCAGCGCTGAGATACGGCTCTGGGATCTCACGATCCTCAGCTACATCTGCCTCCTTCAGCAATTGCTCGACTTCTGCCAAACTAACTTGAGAGTCCTCCAGGGTCTTCTTGCTGAACCACTTCGCAATCGACATGCTAATTTGATGAGCTTTTGTTGAGTGGGAGAGTGGATAATCCAGGTTGAAGATTGAGTGTGATCGTAGCTGATCCAGGAAACCAGTATGCAGATTGGAAAATGTATATATAATCGAGAGTCCAGATGAAAGGCTGCACAGTGGGCGTCGAGAATCCATACGATGAGCCGCACAGTGGATGGCATGTTGAACAATGCTTGCCCAATCAGTTCTGAGCATGGCTGGGACATTAAAGAGTTACTAGAGCAGATGTGGGAGAAGCTTACCTTGGTCAATGGGAGTGGCTTGGTAGGTGGCGGTGCGGGCGCGGAACACTGTTGTGCATTGTGTGAACATTACTGGTTACATAACGATAGTGTTAATTCCATCTCATTTTATATTCATCTTAGTCTAAAAGAAAATCACTTACGGGTTTATAACCACGGAATCCCAAGGCTCATTCAGGCGACGATGTTCCTCCGCCGTCGTCCATGTCTCCGCACGCCCAATATCTGGTCGCCCAGCGGTAGGAGGCAGTTGGTGCGTTATCGATCGAGGAAGGCGTGGTGCCCCTCTACCTCGCACCGCTCCAGCACGCTGGAGAGCGGTGGTGCTACTACGATAGTCGCGCTGGAGAAGGGGACGCGCATTGACTGGCTTCAGAACGACCTGTTCCTGAAAACTCGATCGTCGTGATACAATCTCCGACTGGAGTCGTCGGTCGGTCAGTCGCATGCTAGCGTTGTGAGCCGACTGAACAGGGTCGAGTCGAAACGACCATGGAAGGCCAATTTCGTACTTTCCCCAGCGGGTCTGGGAGATCGTACCACAGGGGCAAGGCGTCGACTGTGAATCTTCTGTCTCAGTCATCCAAGTGAGCTTCTTGCGGCCGTGATTCCTACGGTTCTCTGCACGATGAGAGAGCCCACAAGATGGGCATACTTGAAAGAAGCGTGGCTCGCTTCCATCGTCGTTCATCTCGTGATTTCCCCCTTGTAGGGGAAGAATCACCTCCGTGGTCTCGCACTCTTTACACAGGACGTGGTTACAAGTGCCACACGTTAGATGCTTGAATGGGAAAGCCCCCTTGTAATGCTGTAGGAAGTTCTCGTGCTTGTGGCAGCACATCCACACGCCGTCTCGCCACTCGCTTCGATCTACAGGTCCATAGTGCAGCTCAGTGCCAGCACCGAGGAACGCCTCAGGGATCTTGCGATCCTCTGCAACTTCTGCCTTGTGCATCAGACGCTCAACGTCTGCCACCGTAAGCTTGGAGACCTCCAGGGTCTTCTTGCCAAAGAACTTCGAGAAAGTCATTTCGGTTGCTTGAGAAGATGCAATGGTTAATGGTTTAGTGGATGCTCCAGGCATGCGATGGTGGGTGATCTGGGAAACTGGTACGTAGATCGGGAAAAGGTATATATGATCGAGAGTCCCTGCGGAAGGCCGCACAGCGGGGAGCGTATTGAACATCGTTGTGCATCATGGAAACACTGCTCATAGTTGGACAGGCACTGCTTGGCTTTCACCCAACGACTGTAGAAACCAGGTGTATACATAACGAAATCAGAAAGTAGTTGTGTGAAGAAACGAATGATGGGAAAAGGCCAGCTTCGCCGGGCAATATACAAAATGCTGAACAAGAAGTAGGGCGCCACGTCACTCCTGTCTTGCCGGTCTGTGGACGTCAGAGGTTACAAGACAAACAGTCTCACCGGAACACATGCCAGAAGCCTTGCGTGTCAGAGCACTGTGCGTTGCTGATGCGAGACTACCTGGATCAGCAAACACTGCTGGTAGCCTACTGCGAATCGTTAGCAAACAACAAACAGATTGACCCGCCCCAACGTCAGATTACCGAGCGACAATTGCGATCGTGCCCGTCTGTAGAATTGCTTTTTGCGGTAAAAGAAGATCTTAAGATCGTCGTATTATTGTTTTATGTGTTTCGTTACTGGGTATCATTGTCAAGTTCGGTCAAAGTCGTGTTAGATCGCATGAGTCTCCACAGAGATCTCGCTGGTTTTGTAAATGTGACCACGTTTTTGGCCACTCTCACCCACATTGGGCGCAGTTCCTTCTCCGTCCACACTCTTCCCGCTTATGCTGCGGGCGTCCACACCGCTTCCGAATTCAGTATATGGCCCACTTGCAGTCTCCAGGACTGAGTCGCTGAGCCGCATGTTGTGCACGCGGGCGCTGCCGATAGTCGCCCTCTTCCACTTCGATCCAAGGCCAAGCTCAATCCCCGTGTTCTCACCGCCTGTCGTACGTGTCCGATTCCGTGATGAGTACGAACCGAGCAGCTTGGGGAGAATCTTCTTGACGAATGGTTTGATTCCCGGTGCGGAGGCACACAGGAGGCTGACGTAGATTTCGGTGGACTGCCAGATGGAGACGTCGTACTGGTCCCAGCTGGGCTCAAAGTTTGGCATGGCTAAAGTATGGCTGACTCGAACCATGCGCACAATGCCAGCAACAGCAGCAAGAGATCCGAGAAGGACAATACTGGTCAAAGCCCATCTCTGGCGCTGATGTAGCTGCAATTCGAGAACGCGGGGTAGCACGATGGCCATCAACGCAACATCGACGAAGATGTTGAGGCTTCCGTTGAGAAGAAATCCTACGAAGTCCGCAAGGCACTTGTCGGCCGGGCGTCCTTCGGACCAGTAAACGTGTATCGGGCTGCACTGGAAAGCGACTTCGAACATGAATGGGAAAGTCAGAAGGGTCAGGAGGACTAGGAGTGCCCGTATCATGTATCGACCAGGCCTGTCCGCATCAAAGACGCGAAGATACGTAAGACATATGCTCATCTTTGACAAAGCCAGTGCGGGGAAGACAATGATCTGGGCAGCATACGCGTACTTCTGTGCTGTTACGGGAGTGTCCAGATGCTCGGCGAAAAGTGCTGCTGCATGGCGTCCAGCACCATTAGCGATCTGACCGTACTGGCAGACACTGTAGGCTGTACAAAAGATCTATGGAATGATTAGACAATCGCGACATGTAGATTTCTTTATCCATGTGACTTACCCAGGCTAATGTGAGTACGGAGTCTTCTAGCCTGAAAGACTTGATGATGGCAACTCGCGAATAAACCCTCGCAAAGAAGAACAAGGAGCCGAAGGTTTGTACAATTACGTTGCCGGCGATCATTTGCGGTTGGCGTGACTGCGCAAGGACATCTGGGGAAAGCTGAGATTGAAGTCAGATAAAGGACATTGTTGGTGACTGATTCGGTTTACCTGCGGAGGGCCACTGTTCTGGCGTACAACGTGGTGGACGAACTCCATCGGTCTGTGTTCACATCTTCAACTAACGGGCGAGTTTGATACAGTCTGTCAGTCAGTGTCTGCGGGGATCGAGGAGGGTCTTTCGAGAAGGCTACCTTCGCGCCCTCAGGGTCTATGCCAGGAAACACATGCTAAATGTCGAATCAGCGCGACTAAGACGCTGGTATCCTGGTACTAGTGCGGTTCGCGTGGTCCCGCAGTTTGAGATTACCCTAGTGAGCAATTAGAGTTTTGGTAGCTCCGTCGATTACTACTGGCAGCTGCACATTATTGACATTGCGCAGCGTCGTATGCAGGTACGAACTATACAAGCATCGTACACAAAGTCAATACCTCTTTGAAAAGGGTGACTTTCGAATGTAAATGGTAATTATCATGGGTACGGGAAGAAGGCTCGAACGGCTCATCGGTCTCAGGTTCCGCGGCCCACATTGTAGATCCGGGTCCTATAATGATCGGAAGTCGTTGAAATCCATCATTGTAAGTTTTGATCGCATCATTTATTCTTTGGTTCTGGGCGGCGCCTACACTGCCCTTGTTGAAAGTCTGAGACTCAACGATTACGCTAAAAGTCGCAGAATGTCCACGTGTTTCTTGAAAATTGATTGGGATCAGCCATGGGCCGAGTCGCCGTTAGCTAAGAGTCTGTCGAGTATTTTGTGGTAGCATTGCTGTTGTCAGGTTCTTCCTGAAACAACAAGCGTGCCAGACAAGGAGTCTCAAGTTGCGATGTGCCCGATGCGCCACAATGTATTTCCGGGTCAGGTCTGCCGTTCATGTTTCACCTGTCTAGTGCTCGCAAATCTTGCGTCCAGCCACGACAACCAACGTCCTGGATTGCGGATGATTCCAGAGGATGAAACTGCTCCGATGATGCTGGGGATCTGACAGGTCGTGGCGGGGTGGCAATCATATTCAAGCTTGGCCCTGGTCAATAGCGAGCGACATTGTTACAGGGGCATCGAAGCTGGATCGATGCGCTGTGAGCAGCAATGGAGCCACATCTGTGCTGTCGCGCTGATCAGCTCCAGGCTACGACTTGTCTGTATTCGCAAGGCCACCAGTGAAGGGTGGCAAATGGTCACTGCCACCGCATTCTCCCCATTTTTAGGAAGCTGAGTCGAAGAGATAGCTCCGCGGCCCTAACATGATTCGACTAACAAAACCCAATTAGCATATTGTTACGACTCTTTTCATGTTCAAGACAGCCTGCAGCTCGTGCTGGATCTAGGATTGCCATCGCTTTGACTGGCCGTTATCGACAGTCACTGACAGTCTCGATGCCTATCATTCAATGTCGCAGATCTCATGACGCAGTGCGTCGAGAAAACATTCTAGGTTCTAACAAAGCCGGCTCGGGTCAATAACTGCTCCCGGGTTGCTGATATCAATTCAAGTAAACAGACTGTATGTAATCGGGTGATGTTGGGATTTTGTCGAAAGAGGCAGGTGGTTGGGTGTGCTCGGCGCTCGTCATCCGCCGGCGGAGCTCGAGCTTGAGCACCGACATCTTCAACTCCCCTCATTGAATTCTCCGGTCTCTGTCCCTCAATTGCAGCCAACCCGCTGCTCATCGTTCACCATGCTCCTGCAGAACTTATCGTTGCTGGCATTGGCACTAGGGAGCTATGCAGCATCTGTGCGACCAGCCTCGTCTGAAGTGACCACGCTTGACGCCTCGACGTCCAAGGAGCTGCTTGCTCTGCACAAGAAGCTCGTCGACATTGAGTCGATTAGTGAGAATGAGCTCGAAGTAGGGATATGGCTAGCTTCGTACCTCAAAGACAATGGCTTCACTGTAGAAAGGCAAGAAGTTGCAAAAGATCGCTACAATATCCTCGCCTACGGTAGCAAGCGCGACACCACCATCCTCCTCTCGTCCCACATCGACACCGTACCTCCATACTGGCCATACTATTATAATAAGACCACCGATGTCATTGGTGGCCGTGGCAGTGTAGACGCCAAAGCTAGCGTTGCGGCGCAAATCTTGGCCGTCATGGGTCTGAAAGAGGAGGGCGAGGCTAAGTTCCTGCGCGACGATATCTCGCTACTTTTTGTTGTCGGCGAAGAGGCTGGTGGCGAGGGAATGAAGGCGTTCAGCGCCTGGGACAAGCGTCCTCAATACGACATTGTCATCTTTGGCGAGCCTACTGAAGGCAAATTGGTGTGTGGACACAAGGGCATATTGGGTTTTGAGATCCATGCTACGGGCAAAGCAGCGCACTCTGGCTACCCATGGCTTGGTGTGAGCGCCAATGATATCATGGCTGAGACGTTGGCTGTGCTGCTCGAGCTGAGGCAGCATCTGCCGTGGAGCGAGAAGTACGGCAACACGACTATGAACTTCGGTCGCATTCAAGGTGGTGTGGCAGCAAATGTTGTGGCGGAGACCTCGAGCGCAAAGATTGCGACGCGTCTGGCGGCCGGTACACCGAAAATCATCCAGGGTCTGATTCTCAACGCCACGAAAGAGATTAAGGCTCGTGCACAAAAGGACGGCGGCGACCTCGAGTTCGACTGGAGTGGGAATGGCTATCCTCCTGTTGACATTGACTGCGACATTGAGGGCTTCGAGAAGCTGACTGTGAACTATGGTACAGACGTGCCAAACCTTGAGGGCGATCACAGGCGCTATCTCTACGGGCCTGGAAACATCTTTGTCGCACATTCGGACCATGAGGCGCTGAAGAGGACGGAATTGGAGCAGGCTGTCCTTGACTACAGGAGGCTCATCCTTCAGGCTTCCAAGATGGAGCCAAAGCAGCAAGGCGCAGGTAAGGGCAGTGAACAGTTCGAGTTGTAGTCTGTACAATTGTATATGTATATTGTCGACAAGTGTATATACCGTGGCCGATTCTTAGGCTCAGTATCCTTCTGCCCCAATCTGTGCCACCTACGTGCAGTCTCCCTTGGCTGTTATGTATTGGTGCACATAAGCCTTATCTGTATCAATGATCGAGTCGTCCGCTACCGCCAGAATCGTGTGCACTGGTAGGAGAATAATGCTCCAGGTCTTCGACATATAGATCATCCACGAAAACCTACAAACCTACTCACCAAATTAAAACAACTCAACGTCCCTTTAGCCCCACCCAAATACCCGTCCCACAATCACAAATTCCGGCGCACATCGGCATGCCTCATGACCCCACCACAGCGCACCCACACAGCAGTCTAAAAGCCACCTCGAATGCAAGAAGTTTTTATTAATAATGTTATATTTGTAAAAGTTTTGGACCCTTCCATCAAACAACCACAACTGGTTTTGTAGTGTACGTTCACACCCAACGCCCTGATCAAATCAATCCAAATAACTAATTCCTCAATAGGTAGCGGTTATCACTCCGGATTCTGATCACCTCAGTATCTTCCGGCAACCCCGGTTCGATTCCGGGCAAGACCTTCATTTTTTGCTGCCACAACGCACTTGACTACAGGTCAAATTATCTTTTTTTGCGATGTTGCGAGGACATGGAGGAGGTGTAAAGGCTCGCAGATGCAGCGATACCAAGGGGTGTGGTTTTGACGCTGGGGAATCTCGCTTGGGCACTGTGAAGCGGGCGGGTTGAGGTTTTTCTTCCCGGGGAGGGCCTGCAGGGTGGATGTTTCTTTGTTCGTACATGGATGAGGTACAGATTCCTCATATGTTTTGTTGTGCCCATGCTGTTTTCAAGAAAGTCAGGCCTGTGATTTGTGACTTAAGGCGTACAATGTGGTGCCGAAACCATACCAGATATTGGCCTGCGTGTGCTAATACAGCCCCCCGATCCAGAAGAACCAGAGACACGAGACGATGACACTATGTGCGATACTGCCAGAACGAGAGATCGATTTCGTCTCCTCCTGTTGAAAATGGATCTCGTATCCATTGTCAACCTGTACCGACTCGCTGGGCGAATATGCTTTCTGCCTCGCCTCAAGCGCATGCATGCTCCAAGAAAGATGATTTGTCGAAGCCAATAACGTGTAGCGGGTTGGCATCCCACAATTCAAGCTGCTACCTTGACTCGATAGTATGTAAGGTCTCAATACCCACCACACTGCCTCGCTCTTTCATTGAGACAAATCACTCATACACCCACACAAAAATCCGATTTCGAGATAAGTATCATTATTATCTACTAAAAAAGTAAGGTAGTCTACGGCACTGAACCGCCTTCTATCTACACCTCTTCGCCCCCGGCCGCCCCAAGTATAGAGTACAGCGTGAAAACTCGCAATTGGCTGCGCAATGCTACACACAACCGAGTGTGGCATGCCGCCTGGTATCAACTCCGGGCCCGTGAAATAAGAGGGTCAAAAAATGAGACACTTGATGCTTGAACGCTGCAAAAAAACCAAAAGCAAAGAACACAAATTCGGCAATCGATATCTGCCTACGCCGAGGCGCTCGATGGGGGGAGATCATGTCTCAGCAGAGGAACTTGTACACCTTCTTCCAGCGTGGCCACTTCTTCCTCTCTTCCCGCTCCTCCTCGATCAGCGCCTCGATGTTCAGCTCGCGGATGCCTGTGTGCAGATCCATATTGTGCGAGCGCACGACCGAGGTGCGGTAGTAGAATTTGTAGGGGATGTAGAAGGCGATGGTGACGGGGAGTGCGAGGTAGACGCTGAAGAAGCGTTGCAGGCGGACTGCAGTCGAAAGCTCGCCGTAGCCGAACGGGGCAAAGGCGACCCAAAACTGTGCGATCAGGACGAGGAGATTGAAGATGAGACCGACGTAGGAGCCGATAAGCCCGGGTTGAGACCGGAACGCGAGCTCAGAGAGACTATGGCCTTGCACGCGCCACCCCTTACGGAAACGGATGTGCGCCAGGCAGATGGAGAGCCATGTGAAAACGGCGGAGAGGGCGGACAGCGCGAGGAGCCAATTGAAGACGTCGTCGCGAAGGTTGTCGTCCGCGCCCGCGAGATAGGCGATGAAACCGATAGCGAGAGCGAAGGCGATGGAGACGAGAGGTCGGCCTTGGCGGTCGATGTAGGCGAAGATCTTGGGGGCTTGATGTTGCTCTGCGAGCGCGGCGAGAGTGCGGGATGATCCGTAGATGGAGGAGTTTCCGACAGAGAGCACGGCGATCATGATGACTGCGTTGAACACTGAGGGCAGGCCTTCGATGCCAGCATTTTGGATGGCGATCACGAAGGGCGAGGCGACAGCACTCACGCCGTTCTCGTTCTGGAGAAGGCGAGGCTCGTTGTACGGTACCAGTAGTCCAACAATGGTGAGTGAAACAATGTAGAACAGAGTGATTCGCCAGAATACTTGCTTGACAGCAGTGGGCAGCGATTTGCGAGGGTTAGCAGTCTCTGCTGCAGCCAGACCGACCAGCTCTGTCCCGGAGAAGGCAAAAGCGGCGTTCACGAAAACGCTGCATAGCCCTTTGAAGCCATTGTTGAAAGGTCCTGGGTTGCGCCAGTACATTCCGCCGATGTAGCCACCTTCTGGCCCTCCGCCAATGTTGATGATGATACCCAAAATGATGAAGCCAATGACGGCGGTAATCTTCACGATGGCAAAGATGAACTCGGCTTCACCATAGCCTTTGACACCAAACAAGTTGATAACGACGATCAGGACCAAGAAGATGGTGACGTAGACATTGTTGTCGACAATCTTAGCATCCTTTGTCCAGAACTCAATGGTAAAGGTCGCAGCGACGATCTCCAACGGCAAGACAACAAGCCATTGCAGGGCGTAGTTCCATCCCATGGCAAACCCCCATGCTGGGTCGATGAAGCGGGTCGAGTAGGCTGAGAAGGAACCGGCAACCGGGAACAGCACCGCCATCTCACCGAGGGCGTGGACAGTGCAGTAGAGCATGACACCGACTAAGCAGTATGCGATGACTAGCGCGCCTGGTCCTCCATTGGCCAGTGCTTGTCCAGAGCCCACAAAGAGGCCAGTGCCTGATAGAAGTTTAACATTGGTCCACGACTCACGCGTTCAGACTGCATACCTATCGAGCCTCCAATGGCAATCATCTGCAAGTGGCGACCTTTCAGTCTCCGCGCCAGAGGTGAGTTTGCTGTATTCGCCGCTGCTTGCTCGACATCGTATACGGTGTTGTCCACGCCGGAACCGCCCTTTGGTAGCATAGATGAGTTTGGATCTCTCCTAAAGCTGTCCAGTACCCTCATGGCTATCCCATCTCGATGTACGGAGCTCTCGCCATAGTAGTCTGAGTTCTGCGAAGCCCTCCCAAAGCTCTTTTCAGTGCCGTACATGTCGTCGTCGACAACCATTTTCAGTCACGTTATCCAGATGGAGTGTCCAGGACCAGAGAGAACTGCAGCTGGCGCTGCGAACTCGGGGGCGGTGTCGCTGCAGTGCAGCCTGGGGTCGTGCTTGCTCGATGTTCCTTGTGGAGGGGGTCCTGGGGGAAAGTCGTCTACCGTGCTTGCGCAGAGCACGGGTTTTAGACGATAAGCCAGCGGGCTGTGGACCGGGGTTTGGGTAGCGCGGGCGGCGCCTAGGCTACCTAGGGAATCTGTCACTGGCCTCGATGCAACAACGGTGGAGACATGGCTGCGAAAAGGGACTGGAGGGACGCTCGCTGAGTCCCACCACCCACGAGGCGCTGATCCCGGCAAACGAGCATCAAAGGCCGCCCTTTGCCCCCAAGAGGCAAAGGCTGGGCATGCTTGACGCCAATCAGCGAAGCCCTTGGTTCTGTCGAGTCCAGACAGGCAGCCCGCCGGGCCGTGCACCTCAGCCTCGGCGATGTCAGCACGGGCTGGCGTCTCTAAGAACCGCGGGCGACGGCAGAGCCATACCATAGTAGAATACAGATACGGCATCTGCTCGCAAGACCCACGCTTTCATTATCTCATGCTTCAGATAACGAGATTGGAAACCTCATGCCGTGACAAGACAAGGCCTTGCTTCAGATGTCTTTCTTTGATCCTCCAGGCTGGAGTGCTGAGGTGACATGTTACAACTACCATGTCACAGGAGGACTGGTCTGAACTATTGGCGGAGAATCCCCAGCAGCATGCCGTTGCTCCCCAATACGAACTCCCAATAACCCCAGAAACACCGTTGACAGGTCCATCCTAGCGCCCTCGTCTCTGGCCTGTAGTCCCACGCAGTGGTTCGTTTCCAACGGCTGCGGTCAGATCACACCGCTGCAATCTCTCCAACGTGTCATCTCGAGCATCGCGTGAAGACGGGTAGCAGGCGAGATGAAGCTCACAGGCCGCAGCTCCACACACGCCTACCTATTGCCAATGCAGCGGCTGTGCAGCCAGAATCCTTCTCGAACTTCGATATGCAGGTACAACTCCCACAAGTAATAATTACGCCCCTCAGGCTTGACGAACTGCAATTTCCAACACCAGACATCGTGAGTACGCGTCGAACCATGCTCCTCGGTGCCGCAATCCGACCAACTGTAGCTATCTTCTATCGCCTCCGAGTCGGACTGGTACGGGAACTGTGTGACGCTTTGCATCCATGATTGCATCAGCAGCGCCCAAAAGCATCTTCAAGCGCATTGTACCACGACCCCAAAAGAGCCAGATACATCTCTGACTACAACTGTCTCACTTGCACTCCGTCCCCAACACATATGTCCACTACAACCTCCCCCAAGTATACTCAGAATCCCTTTGCTCGCAAAAATCAAAACCTTCCCCCCCAACATGACTAGCAGCGCAGCGCCGCGCACACAGCAGCTACGGCTGCAGGTCCAGCAGTGCAGGATCATGCATCGGCGCTCGTGCCTGCCTGTCGCGGCTAGTGGGAAGGAAGGGTTTTGCTGCACGCCATTTCGGCACCCTGCACATTCTGGCAACGGCTCAAGCGAAGCGAACGCTTCTGACGTTCTCTTGCGCAGCGCTTGGACGCAAGTGATGAGGCATTTCTGGCACTCCAACGCACGCGATCACGATGGGGAAGTACGTACCTACTTATCTCTCTTAACGAGAAGGAGGGTCCTGCGGCGGGGGCGCATGCTTAAGCGATGCCATGAATGTCACTGAGCATGTCGCTGAGGCTGCGTAGCCGGACCGAGCCATGCAGCGCCGCAGCAGTCCGAAGTTTGCTTGTTCGGCCGTCGTTCTTTTCGTACGACGGTTGCTTACTCGAGATATGTACCTACCGTGTTCGACGGCCATATTCATGCAAGTCTCGGGCGGCGGCGGCGGCGGTGGTGGTGAGGCGTTCCATCGCTGCCTGCTGGCTGTGCACGCAGGAATCGAGACAACAGCGCCGCGCCAGCACCAGTGACAGCGCCAGCGCCCCCCTTTGATCCCACGTCTCTCCATCCCTCAACATCCCATCCATCGTAGGGCTTCTAAGACAAATGACACGCGTCACATGTGCTTACTTCTCTCCCCTCTCATCGCGCCTCGCACAATCTGTAGTTCACATCAAAGAAAGCGCAATCCTCTAGCGGAGCACAGCGCATCTTCACGGGGGGGGGGGGGGTTCGTGTGCGTTTCCACCTCCGTCCATAATCGACAATCATATAGCCACATAGCCCCAACCCGACAACCCGTGTCATTGCATCGGCGCACGGCACAGCACGTGCTTTGCCGCATGGGCGATGGCGACATAGCATATTCCCCTGATCCTACGATAGCCATTCCAGAGTTAAAGTCAAGTTTTGTGCCTTGTCTCGAGACAAAAGCAGCACAGCACAGCACGGCACAGCACAACACACTCCCACCCTTTGTGCACGAGACAAGTAAGTAAGAACGCGCGAACAGACACAGATCAGAACAGACCAATGTCTTCTCGCCCTTACATACGCCCGCCCGCAGCGTTCCCATCTACCAGGTCCGCACCGTGGCGGTACGGGGATACGGTCCGGTAGAGTTTATGCTGTACTCCAGGTATTTACGTACGTAGCAGCCGGGAGGGAGGGCACAGCTTGCCAGCGCACTGCGAGCTGCGAAGCTGGCGGCGGCTCCCCGTAGCGAAGGTAAGTGGGTGCGTCGGATGCGTGGATGCCGATGCGCGATGCGATCGCCGCTTGTGCTGTGCGACGTGGTACAAGATACACGGGTCTGGGCTACGATCTTGCCCCCCGGGGGATAGAGGGCTGACGAGGGGATGGGCAGGTGGCGTTGGGGCGCGCCTGCAATGGGAGTGAATGCTGGAGGGCGAGGTGGTGGGCGCAGTGCGAGCGACTGTGTGTGGTGTGTTGCGAGGGATGGGTGGAGGAGGGTTCGTTGTGCGTGGTGGACGGCAGGTATGTAGCTAGGTGGTGCGTTGTCTTTAGAGGGCGGAGGTAGCGGTACGGCTTGTGGACTCGTGAGTCCTAGTCATTAGGTAGCATCGGTGATGTGGCCAGTAGCTCTCACAAGAACCGTTACTCTCTTTCCCTATGTGTGCACTATGTACAGAAGATTGTCAGTCCCAGTTTGACACATTTGCTCATGACACGCTCATTCCAAACCCTCGCATCGACATGTCTCACCGCTTCCCTAGATCTGCATGTACAAGGTGTGTATTTGGTATATACTTTAACAGAAACGGGAAAAGGGTTCGGTAATAGGAGAGGTATCTAGGCGCGAGAACTACGCAGGCAAGTTAGCAGCAGCCAAGGGTTCGCTGGCACTGCAACTAAAAAGGTCGGGAGAAGGTAGACAGTAGGGGATAAAAGAGCAATGCGAAAAACATAGCGGGCCATAGTCGTACAGCTTACGTACCCAAGAACGGTAGTTAAAAAAAAAAGAGGTGTGGGGAGAAAGGGGGGGGGGGGGGAGAAGATACAACGACGACCAGAAACCAAAGAAAATGCCCCAATCAAAAGCACCGGCAATGCAAAAACACCACTCGCACACTACCATGCACATACACGCTCTCTCTTTCCTTCTCTCTCGATCGCACCCACCCTACCCCTTCGGCGGCGTAGGCGGCGGCCTCTCCGCATCATCATTGACATCAACCACAAACTCACCCGGCTTCAACCCGGGGCTGAAATCATCCACTTCCTCAATCTCCTCCTCTTCCTCTTCCTCCTCTGTGATGCCCATGATCTCGCCACTGCGCCGGCCCTGCACACTCGCACCCCGACTCCCGGCATCGCCGCCGCTGCGGCTGCGCCAGGGGTTAGCAGTGCCCTGCGTTGCAATACCGGGGCCCTTGAACGGGCTGCGTTTGCGCTTCGCGAACATGATGCCCGGGGAGGCGGGCGGCGCGGAGCCAAACGCTGCGCCGCCTTCGCTCGTGGGCGGCAGAATGCCAATTGAAGGTGCCCCTGCGCGGACGAGGCGGATGTTGGAGGGGAAGGTCGTGGAGGTGGGGGTCGCGGGCAGGACTTTGACGCTGTTGTGCGGGGATTTGGCTTTGTGGTGCCCGCTTACGGTGGAGACGCTGGGGGAGGCGATGGAGACGCTAGAGGTGGAGGAGGCTTTGCTGTGGGTGTGGTGGTGGTGCGGCATGCTTCGTATGCTGCTGACTGAGGAAGAGGTGGACTTACGGCCGCGCAGACCGCCGGATGAGCGGCGGTAGGATGAGCGTGGTGTCTGGGGAGCGGGGGAGGCGGAGAGTCTGCGGACTGAGCCGGAGCCGTGGGTTGTCACGCGCGGGCGGATAGGGACGTTGTGTGTTGATGGAGGTGGGTGTGTGTAGACTGAACTGCGATTTGCGTTGCTGGTCCTCCGCCCACTGCGCGAGTCGCCCTGAGAACGTGTACTTTCGGGGATTTTTGGAGATTTCTCGCTGCTTGCTTTTGAGTTTGGCGAGCGTGCGCGTTTCGATGTCTCTTTGATCCAATTTCGAAGTGAGAGAAGGTGGTTCAAGAAAGGCTGCTTTCTACGGCGCTTGGGGACGAAGCCATTCGGATGGAGAAGGTCGGGGTTGCTGCCCACAACTTGGAGCATACTGCTATGTGATCTGCGTTTGTATCTGTCGAGGTCCTTTGCTGGTGGTGCGGGGCGAGACGATGAGTTTGATTCAGCTCTGCTGAGATCCTTTTCGACAGGTGGTGGAGGTTGCTCGACAATCAAGTTAGGACTGGCGCTCTCAGGTAGATCTGGTAAGTCTGGCACAGGGGGTGCACCTAAAGTGAACATTAGCATGTGCACAAGGAGCGGCGAGCTCTCATAATCACCATGGGTACTGCGCCGGTTGATCGATCGCCCCCGGCTCTTTGGAGGGTCTCCGCCAACTGGGTAATGCTGACCTTCCTCGTCCGTCTCCCGGATGGTGGGCGCGAGCTTGTCAAGCCGACTGCTGGCTGCGCTAAGTCTCCTCAAGCTCTTCGCTTCAGCATCGCGCTCCTTGCGTTTCCGCTCTCTTCTGCGAGCCTTCCGTTCTTCCTTCTCTAGCAGCAAAGCCCACCACCCTGCTAACGAGTCGCAACGCTGTGCCAATACGTTCTCTATGACCATGTCGATATCAACGCCCGCAGCCCGCATGCGCTGTAGCACTTCCTTCTCCAAATCGGTCGAGAAAGGTGCTGGCTGCTGCAGCTTCAACGTCTCCTGCTGGCGCGGCGCGTACTCGGACAGCCATGGGTTCTGGAGGATTTCAGCGAGCGTCGGTCGCAGGATGGGTCTTTTGGAAAGCAGCGACTGGCATAGCTCGCGTGCCTGTTGCGGGAAATTGTCTGGGTATGAGGGCTCCTCTTTTAGAATCTTCATCTTGGTGACCATCTCGTCGTCGTCGTCGAAGGGCAGCTCGCCCACCAGCAGGGCATACAGAATAATACCCAGACTCCATACGTCGACCTTCTCGCCTGCATACTTCTCGCCCTTCAACATCTCCGGGGCGCTGTAGCACACGGTGCCGCACCATGTCTGCAGGTAGTTGCTCTTGCCCTCATACTCGCGGGTGAAGCCAAAGTCGCACAGCTTGACGTCGCCGTGCTTGTCCAGCAGGATGTTCTCGAGTTTCAGGTCGCGGTGGACGCACGACTTGTTGTGGACATATGTCACAGCGCCGACCAGCTGGGTGAAGATACGTTGGACCTTGTTGGGCTCGAGGGCGCCCTTGGCTAGCAGGTAGTTGTAGAGCTCGTCGCCGGGGCAGTACTCGAGGACCAGCCACACCAGCTCCTCAGTGACAATGACCTCGTACAGGCGCGCAATGTGCGGGTGGATGAATTGGCGGTGGTGGTGGATCTCGCGCGCGAGGTTGGCGTCGTTCTTCTTGGCCGACTTGAGCACGACCTGTTGGCGTCAGCGTCAGCGTCGGTGAGGTAGTTGCAGTGCGCGGCGCGTACCTTGGAGCCATTGCTGAGCTTGTGCGAGGCAAGGTAGACTTTGCCGAAGCTGCCTTTGCCGATCAGCTTGCCCAGCATGTAGTTGCCGACGCTCTTGAGGTCGGGCGCGGCGAATTCACTGCGCACGTAAGCATTCGTCCTGTCCTGTCTTGTTCTCGTCGCGGGCGGCGGCGGCGGCTGCGCGGGGCGGGCATGGGCTTACTCGAGAAGCTGCTTGTACGAGGAGGCGAGCTGGTGGTGTCCGTCAGTCCATCAGTCCATCCTGCGCTGTCCCCTCCTCCCACTCTCTCTCCCACATGTCTGTTTCCCCCCACTCCTGCGGCTCACTGGTACCGCTGCATTGCTTTCTTTGCGTTGACGCACCTTCTTTCTCTGTGCAGCCTGTTCAGCGGTCGCCCGGGGATTCATGAGAAGCGCCACTTGTGCGTGGAGACGGGCGTGCCTTCGCCGTCATCTAACAGCGCCTGCGGTCGGGCGATTGGCCTGCGCTGGTCGTGGTGAATAGAATGGCCCGCACAAGCCAGGCGGCGGCGGTGCGTGTGATGAAACGAAACGGAGACGGAGAGTCGAGTCCAGTCGAGTCGAGTCGCTGGCGAAAGAATATCAGGCGGCCGCACTTCTCCGGGCAAAGGAGCTGGCAGTCGGACAAGTGTGCGTCGTGTTGTCGACAGTCGCGAGAGACTGCGCGGGCGTCACACCTCCTGAGTCTCCGCAATCGTCTGTGGTCCAATCCCCAATCCCCAATCCCCGTCGTAGATCATCCGGCTGCCGCAAGTTCAACAGTGACGCCAACAACCGTGCCTGTGTGCGCTTTGCCGGCGATTCTGACACTCTTGCACGCAATTGGGACCTCTCGCGTGCACAGAAACAATTTGTGGAATATTCTTGTGCGACAGCGCCACGAGAATTGATCCATGCTGTGACAGCCCAGCCGTGCGACCCGGCCCGCAGTGCAACTTGGAGACAGCCAGTTTGGGTATCTTCTCATTCTATCATCTGCCCATTACGGTGGAGCCCCGGGGCGTGAGCAGCCACAGTTGAGGATCAAGTCACCGGTTGGGATTATGTCGACCTATCTGCATCTGCAACCCAGCTCACAACTTGCTCCCTCTCGGCGCAGCCTCGATGAATGTCTGACCCAACTTCAGCATATGCACCGCTTCGCTGACCATTTCATCCACAATCTGCTGCGCCGGCTTGATATCTTGAATCACTCCAGCAACCTGACCCATCAAGAACGGAATATCCACGTCCTTCCCGTCGTCCATATCCTTCGCAAGAGGCACCACGCCCTTATCCAGCAGCGCCTTCATCTCACCCTCGCGCGCATGCCAGTCATTGATGTAATCATTGTACTTGACGCGCAGCGGTCGCCCAGATACGACCAATGTGCGTCCAGTGTCTGTGAAATCCGCCGACACGACGTTCTCCTTGTGCATCTTCGAGCATCCCGCTTCTGTTGACGCGACAAAACGTGTGCCTACCCAGACTCCCTGGGCGCCCTGCATCAAGCTGCTGGCAAGACTGCGCCCATTGTATATCCCTCCAGCTGCAACAACCATAGCCGGTTCGCCGGTAAGTGGCGATTTGTACTTGCGCGCAACGTCGACGACGGCCGGAATAAGGATGCTGTTTGCGATATCGCCAGTGTGACCTGAGTCAATTAGCTGCCTGTGTACTCGCATTGCTGAGATACTACTCACCACCACCCTCGCCGCCCTGGGCACACACAATGTCTACACCAGCTTCCAGAGCCTTGACCGCGTGCTTGGGGTGTCCGACCATGTTCATGATCAAGATGCCAGCCTCGTGCAATCTCTTGATCGTCCGCGCAGGTGGGACACCGACAGCACTGACGAATAATTTCGCTCCATTCTTTATTGTGACCTCGATCAGGTCATCGAGCTGGCCGTGTGTGTAGTCATGGTTGGTCTTGCGCGCGCTGCCGCCAACTTGAGGAAGCGCTAGATCGACGCCAAAGGGAAGTGATTTGTCCTTCAGATTGCTCTTGAGATCATCGATGATAGACTGCAGTTGCTCCGGCGTGTAACCGAGTCCTCCAATGACACCAAGGCCACCTGCATTCGAGACGGCAGCTGCCAGGGGACCGCCGGATGTTCGCGCCATGCCAGCGAGGATTATGGGATATTGTATCCCTAAGAGCTTCGAGAGCGGCGTTTGTAGTGACGGGGTCGACATTCTGAGACGTGTGTATGATCAAGACTGTGAATTGGAAGGTAGCATAGACTGCGCGTCAAATGTCAGTGATGCAGGCTAATTAAAAGCCACATGGAGAATCTGGGGTTGTTGATGCTAATTTAAGGCTGGATTGCGGGGACCGGCTGTTGTTGTCGAGCCGAGGCGTTCAGGGACCTTCGACTCGACAACGCGCATGTGGATTGGCAGATGCCGAAAATCGCCATGGCGTGAACGTCAGCACACCATACTTCTAGTAATTCGAGCGACGGTCCCTGCTATGGTTCTTGCAGTTTTGGCATTTTAGTATCGTCTTGAAGACAAAGTTTGAGACGACTTGAGCAATGGAAGCAAAGATGAGGATTTAGACCAGATGTCATTGCCTTGCGAATAATAGTATACACAACATTGCGGAGCTAGTCGTATTCCAGACGATCCCTTGTTTGCACGTACATAGGTAGCGCGGTGCACGCGGCTGCTTGAGAGCGCACGTAAGCAGCTCGGGCGGAGCATAGTAGTGCATAGGCTGAACGAGACATTGTCGAGACGGATAGCCTTAGGTTCCAAGAGTTCTAGAGACACGACATCAGCGCTTGACTCCATTTATCTGTCCGTTGATCTGTTTTTGATTCGCAGTTTTGCCATTGACAGCGTTCTGCGGCGGTGGCGGCGGTGGCGGAACAGGCCCAAACGGTCGACGCTCTGGTGGAGGGTCGATAGCATCCTCCTCCGTATCATCGTCGTACTCGCCGCTCCCCTCGTCGTCTTCCTCGTCTTCGTAGTCGTACTCGCTCTCTGTCACCTCTTCGTCCTCTTCGAGCTCTGCCATAGGCACTTGACCTCGTCCCTGGGCCTGCATCCCACGACACAGCGTCTCAAGACGAGCAATCTTCTTGCGTTGATCTTCCGCCTCTTTGGTCTTCCTGGCAAGCTCCTCCTGCATCCTTTGCCTCTCTTCCACCATCTCTCCAATGTTTCGATTGGTGATTTCTTTGTGGCGCTGCAAGTTCTGGTTCTCCTTCTCTAAGCGCTTTGTCTTTTTCGACATCTCCTCCATCTCCTTACGGAACGTCAAGAATAAATCGTTGGAGTTGTTGAGTGTCTCCTCAACCTGCATCTAGTCAGTATTAACCAAGATGCTACCAGAACAAAAATGGGAAGCATGGGAGAGACTCACCTGCTTGAACTTCTCAACATAAATATTGAGTTGAGTCCGAAGCTCTGTTTCGGTTTGCGAGAAGGTCGACACTTGCCTCGTCAATTGATGCGACTTGGAAGACTCGGCTTCTTGCTGTTTGCGCTGCTGCTCCAACCGTGCCATTTGGTACTGTATCTCAAGCTCTTTCGTGCGAAGAAGTGAATGAAACTGCAGCTCGCGCAGCTCGTATTGGTCGATGAAAGATTTAAACTTCAGTCGGAACCTGATCATGGTCAGTACTGAGGCTTCCATGCAAAGGTGAGGACAAAGGTGAAGGTGAATCATACGCTTCATCTAGCTCAATATCGCGCTCATCTTGTCGTTCAGGACCCTCCGCCACCCTAATGCAATCGTCCACTTCTGCAATCAAAGTCTCGAGCCGCGTATGTAGCTCATGTCTTGCGGTTGACTCGCTGTTTTCGAGCTTGTGCAGCTCATCCTTCAGCTTTTTGTTCTCCTTGGCAAAGTCCCGTGAGAGCTTGTCGAGTTTGTCTTTCATAGTGGTAACCTTTGTCAATTCTGACCTTTGCGCATCCTTCTCTTTCTGTAGCTGGTCGCCACGCTTCTTTGCCTTGGAATGTTCCCGTTCCATTCGTTTCATGTCAGACAGAAGCTCAGTGTACTTCTTCTGAAGGGCAGTCAATTGGGACATGGGTCCGTCCATGTTGGACAGAAGCGAGGCGATTTCACGGTTCGCTTTCTTGACTTCGCGCTCTACACAGACACAAGTCAGCCGATGATGTTCCAAGAGCGCAATAACGTGCCGTTCGCTCTCTGCTTGTGCCACTTCAAGACGGCCCCTCGATGTATAGTCACAGCACGTGGCACGCGACACGGCACCCTCAATCGTCCCAAGAACAAGGAAAGGGTTCACCCACCAACTTCGAGTTCCTGCTCTTTATCTCCTGCTGCGTCGAGCTCAAGTTGCGCAATTTTGGCCTGAATCTGCTTCTGCTGCTCAGACGGGTCGGCCGCCTTCTTGCCCTTCCCCTTCTTCGCGGGCGCGGGCGCCGGAGCATGCTGGGCGGGGGCCATGGCTGGGGAGGGCGACGCAGAGGCGCTGCGGCTCGAGACCGGATGGGTTTGAGAGGGGACGGAGGGTTGGCGCTGGTGGGCTACAGTGGCCATAGGACCTCTTGTCTGCGTGGCTTCCTGCGGCGGCGCTGCGGTGTCGCTGGTGCCCTCCTGCCGGCTGCTGCGAGCGGCAGGCTTTCACGACGGGCGTCTCAATAGCGACTACAGCACTGTCGACGGGCACTGGGGCGCATTCGCGGGGGTTCTGCGGCGGGCGGCGGGCGTGATGCGCACAGTTAAGGATTCGTCCGTGACGTCTTGGGACGGCGTCGGTACTCGCAGCGGGCTTCGACTGTGCAGGCGCGCAACAGGAGTCTACGGCTACTCGCTGGTGGCGGTGATATGTACAGTTTGACAGGCGCGCCGGGTGGGCAAGGGGTGATTGGGCAGACGGGTGTCTCGCGGCGGTATGCAGCAGTGTTGGAGGGGGTCCGACAATCACAGATCACAGCGCAAAGTCATTAGTGCAGCTGCTCGACCGAACAAGCTCCTGCTTCAAATCTCCACCACGCGCACGCCAATGTTCTACAGCAGACATCACACATGCGGCGCCGCTTTGCTCAACATGCCCTGCCTGCGATTCCCGCCGTCTGCAGCCTCTCGTCCGCCACGGTCGCCTCGAGGCTTAGTAATGAGCATTTTGCCGGCTAGTCCAGGCGAGCGGTAGCATGTGGAGCGTCACTGGGCGTCGGCGCCGGCCATGCCAGCGTAATGCTGGAGACGAGACGAGTCCTGACATTTACGTTTTCCACGCGCATACCGCAACACCTCCACCCCCATCGCTACCATGCTGCGCACCGCCCGGCTGCAGCTCCGGAACACCCGCGCGACACGGGCTTGTCTGCTGCGACCGACGCCCGCCGCCACTCGAGGGTATGCCGCTGTGACGGATGTCGCCAACTTCCCGAAGCCTGGCGAGCAGCTCCATGGCTTCACCCTCAAGCGCGTCAAGCAAGTGCCCGAGCTGGAACTGACGGCTCTGCATCTGCAGCACGACAAGACCGGCGCCGAATATCTACACATCGCGCGTGATGATGCGAATAACTGCTTCTCCATTGGCTTCAAGACCAACCCGCCTGATGACACAGGAGTGCCACACATTCTCGAGCACACAACGCTCTGTGGTAGTGAGAAGTAGGCAAATGGCGTATGATGCTATGGGCGACCGCTAATGGCAGCCAGGTACCCCATTCGCGACCCCTTCTTCAAGATGCTGCCGCGCTCGCTGTCCAACTTCATGAACGCCTGGACCTTCCCCGACCACACTGCCTATCCGTTCGCCACCACCAACGCCCAAGACTTCCAGAACCTCATGTCCGTGTACCTCGATGCGACGCTCAATCCGCTATTGAAGGAGAATGACTTCACCCAGGAGGGGTGGCGCATTGGGCCGGAGAACCCATTGGCGGCTGAGACGGACGACCCGAGCGCAAAGAAGTTGGTGTTCAAGGGTGTTGTGTACAACGAGATGAAGGGCCAGACGTCAGACGCAAGCTATCTGTTCTACGCCCGCTTCCAGGACCACCTCTTCCCCGCCATCAACAACTCAGGCGGAGATCCACAGAAGATCACTGACCTGACATGGGAGCAATTGCGCAAATTCCACGCCGATCACTACCATCCAAGCAACGCGAAGATCTTGACCTATGGCGATATGCCCTTGGCCGACCATCTCAGAGAAGTCAACGAACGACTGAGCGCTTTCGATAAGATACAAGTTGACCAGGAAGTCAAGGCGCCCATCGAGCTGGACAGCCCTAAGGAGGTCACGGTCGCCGGCCCTCTGGACCCTCTGGTACCCCAGGACAAGCAGTATAAGACATCAGTCACATGGTTGATGGGCGATACGGCCGATTCGGTTGAGAACTTTGCGCTTGGCGTACTTAGCAGTCTGCTGATGAACGGCTACGGGTCACCGTTGTACCGCAATCTGATTGAGTCTGGTCTTGGTGCAGACTTCAGTGCCAACACAGGATACGACAGCGCTGGACGAAGGGGCGTATTCTCCATTGGTCTGGACGCTGTCAAGGAAGAAGATGTGCCCAAGGTCAGGGAAGCTATTATGAAGACTTTCCGCGACTCGCAAAAGAACGGTTTCGACAAAATCAAGGTCAACGGCATCCTTCATCAGTTGGAGCTGTCGCTCAAACACAAGACTGCCAACTTCGGTATGGGCATCATGCAGAGACTCAAGCCTAGCTGGTTCAACGGCATCGATCCCATGGATGCACTTGCGTGGCAAGAGACTGTCGATGCTTTCCAGAAGAAGTATGCCGACGGTGGCTATCTGGAAAGCCTCATTGAGAAGTATTTGCTTACCGAGAACACCCTTACGTTCACAATGAAGCCATCAGATACTTTCAGCCAAGAGCTCGTTGAGGAGGAGAGCCAACGGCTGGCGCAAAAGATTGCCGAAACCACCAGCAAGTTTGCGAGCGAAGAAGAAGCGCAGAAGTATCTCGAAAAACGCGAACTGGAATTGCTCGAGGTTCAGGAGAAGGCCAGGACCGAGGATCTGAGCTGCTTGCCCACAGTACACGTTAAGGACATCCCACGAGAGAAGGAGAGGAAGCCCCTCCGTCACACCAGTATTGGTGATGTCCAGGTGCAGTGGCGTGAGGCTCCAACAAACGGCTTGACCTACTTCCGCGCAGTTCACCGACTGGAAAACTTGCCAGATGAGCTGAGAGAGCTGATCCCTCTTTTCACAGATGCCCTTATGCGTTTGGGCACGAAGAACAAGACTATGGAGCAGCTGGAGGAGTTGATCAAGCTCAAGACTGGAGGCATCTCGATCGGCTACCACTCCAACCAATCACCGCTGTCACTTGATTCCTACGAGGAAGGCATTGCTTTCTCAGGATACGCTTTCGACCGCAACATCCCCGATATGTACGAACTGTTACGCACAATCTTGCAAGAGACAGACTTTGAAGGTCCAGAAGCAGAGAAGAAGATTAGGGAACTTCTCCAAGCATCTTCCAGCGGTGCGGTCAACAACATCGCATCCTCTGGCCATTCGTACGCCATGAGGTATGCGGAAGCAGGCATCACCTCTGTAGGGCGACTGGCCGAACAGACCGGAGGTTTGACTCAGGTCAAGCTGACCACCAGTCTCGCCTCGCTCGAGTCTCTCACAGAGGTCATCGAGAAGCTGAAGGCTCTCCAGTCCTTTGTCATAGCCAACTCCTCCAACTTCCGCGTTGCTCTAAACTGTGGCGCAGAATCCGCAACCCCCAACCAGGACGCCCTCGCCTCCTTCCTCAACTCCCTCCCCAAATCCGTCGCTGTTCCCACCACCACCCAAGAAAACACCTACCCGCGCAACGCAAAGTCCTTCTTCCCCCTCCCCTACCAAGTCTACTACTCCGCCCGCGCCGTCAAAACCGTCCCGTACACTGACCCCGCCGGCGCACCGCTCGAGATCCTCGCCAAGCTCCTCACCTTCAAGTCTCTGCACCCAGAGATCCGCGAAAAAGGCGGTGCCTACGGTGGCGGTGCCTACGCCCGCGGCCTGGGCGGCGTCTTCGGGATGTACTCGTACCGCGACCCCAACCCACAAAACAGCCTGAAGATCATGTCCGAGGCCGGCGCGTGGGCGCGCGACCGCACATGGAGTGCCCAGGACCTCGAAGAGGCCAAGCTCAGCGCGTTCCAGGGATACGACGCGCCCCAGAGCGTTAGCCGCGAGGGCATGCGCCTCTTCCTGTCTGGGATCACGGATGATATGCTGCAGACGCGGCGCGAGCGGTTGCTTGATGTCACTGCTGAGCAGGTTCAGCAGGCCGCAGATCGCTTCTTGGTGCAGCGCGCGGGTGAGGCGAATTTGGCCGTGCTGGGTGAGAGGAAGGATTGGGTTGATGTTAAGGCTGGGTGGGAGTTGCGGGATCTGGGGATGGTGGAGAAGATGGGTGAGGCGGCGCTGGCGCAGGCTGATGAGGCTGTCGCTGCGGCGGCGTAGTCCTTCTTCCGACTTGGATGACGTCGCTTGTTTGTTTGTATATACCTGTACACTACCCCCCTCTCTCTTTCTGTTTCTAGCATCCCTCGGCGCCCGTTTCCCAGCATGGCGAGCCAGTCTCACGCAAAAAGAACATCCATATTTCATTCTTCTCTTCTTCTTTGCGCCCTCCTATCTAAGGGTTTCCGTGATTCAGTGAGACTGTAACGCAGCGCACGCACAGCGGATCGTCTAGCCGGATTTCAGTGGCATGGCGGTCGGCGTCCCCTCTCCTCATCAGAGGACGGGATTGCGCAAGAGCAAGGGCTCGTCACGTACCCGCTCCGCGACTGGGTACGGGCAGTCCGCACTCCTTTTCAGAACTGCCTGTGGGCGAGACTTTTCTCCTGGCGGACTATAAAGTGAGGGTATATTCTCTGTTTTGTGAGGGTGACGTGGTTACTGGTGGTGAGGCGGGTCTGGTGACGTTGTGTTGGGTGGAGGGGAGGGTTGGGCAGTGGTTGAGGGGAGGCAGGTAACTGTTTTGGATAGGATGTTGGATCGTTTGGACGGTAGTAGTTCATTTATAGTTCTTTCCTGGTGGAAGAATGATCTTGTCTGCAGACTCAGGAACAGAACCTCGCTTCTTGCTGGAGCTCGGTCGCGCTTTTCGCGCCAGAAGGCGGCCTCGTTCTCAAGAGGCACTCTCTTCGTCCTCCGACTTCTCCTCAATCCTCCACCGTGTACACAGGTCCATTCTTATCTCACCCCTCCGTTTCCAAAGCACCAACCTCATCGCGACTTCATCCAAAAGCTCATCAACAGCATCGCGGCGGAGACGCAGGCGCTGTTCGCTCGCATACTACTCGTTGCTCACAGCCTGCACCAGGGCGCCCTTCTCAGCCTGATCCAGCCCGTCGAGCTTCGCCATGTCGTCGCTGTCCAGCTCGAAGCCGTAGAGCTCGGCGTTCTTCTCGATGCGGCTCGGTGTGTCGCTCTTGGGCAGCGGGACAAAGCCGCGTTGGAGACTCCAGCGGACGAGGACTTGTGCGTCGGTCACGCTGTGCTTCTTCGCGATGCTTTGGAGCGTGGGGTCCGAGGCTTTTTGGTTGCGGACGAGCGGGCAGTAGGCTTCGACGATGATGTTGTTGGTCTGGCAGTATGCGACTGCGTCTTTTTGCTGGCACCAGGGGTGGAGCTGGGGGTTTCTGAGTTAGGGGTTGTTGGGTGGACTTGGGGTTGACGTACCTCGATCTGGTTGATGGCAGGCGGCCATACCGTGCCTATCTTCTTGATCTCTTCGATGTGCCCGATGCCGTAGTTGCTGACGCCAATCTCGCGTACCTTGCCGGAGGCCTTTGCCTTCTCGAGTGCATTCCACATCAGCTTCCTCTTTTCGGCGCCGCCGTTGGGGCTGTGGATGAGGAACAGGTCGACGTAACCATCCTTGCCGGCCAGTTTCTCGACGCTCTCCAACACGCTCTTGTATGTTGAGTCGAGGTCGTTACCAGGGCTGAGGATCTTGGTCGTTAGGTAAACGTCTTCGCGCTTGAGACCTGACTCTTTCAGTGCCTGGCCAACCTGCTCCTCATTCGCGTAGTATTGGGCCGTGTCGATGTGTCGGTAGCCAGCCTTCAATGCCGTGAGACATGACTTTACACAGGTCTCAGGTGGCGATTGGTAGACGCCAAACCCAAGCTGTGGGATCTCGTGTGATGAGTTCACGAGAGGGAGCGTGGAGTTCAAGCTTAGCTTGGCCATTGTGAAGGTTGTCTTGCTGGTAGTCGAGTAACTATGATATGTGGAAGCGAATGTTGGGTAGTAGATGGCAAAACGTGGGATACAGATCAATCGAGGTGAAGTGAACATGAAAGGAGGATGCAAGGTGGGCAGGTTACAGCTGCGTTGGCGGCTCTAACCGCCGCCCTATGCATACCAACTGCTCGTCTAGGGAGTCCTGATGTCATTGTATAATCTGTATTGGGACCCATTGAGTTGACTGTGGACCTGACTTGCGGGCCAAGGTCTCGTGCAGGTTGCGGAGCTTCAAAGAGCATGGCTTCTCTCTACAAGAAAGATCCAATTGGTCTCCGTGGAAGCTGTGCTCTGTGTGTTGTTGTTGTTGTTGCCCCTCTGGCTTACCTCAGGAAGCTTAGCAAACGGCCAACATTGCCTGCCCCTCAATTAGACAAAACTCCTGAGCATCTCAAAAACCTAACATGACCGGACAAGTAGTCGTTGACAACTCACATCCAATCTATCGGCTCAACATTAAGGGATATCGATTTGCTATGGCGAGTTGCTGCTATTTGCTGTCAAGATGGCCAATGGCTTCCAGCTCTCCTTGAGGCGCGAGCACCCCTCCATCACGCGTGGTGGGGCAGCGCACGTCGGGCAACGGCGACCCAAAGCTCGTCATCTCTAAATTTTTGTTCCAGCCAGTAACAACGTAACTACCTCCGAACTCAACACAATGGTGCTCCAGGCGATCAAATACACACGAGGACAGCTTGAGATTCTTGATCAGCTCAAGCTGCCTCATGCCGAGGAATATGATCACATCTACTCCAGCACTGATGCATGGCATGCAATCAAAGAGATGCGAACGCGCGGGGCGCCCGCTATTGCGATCGTTGCTGCTCTTGCGTTGGCTGTCGAACTCACAAACATGAAGCTCTCGTCGGTGGCGGAAGAGGTCCAAGTTTTCATCATCGAGAAGTTGGACTACCTGGTGACCAGCCGACCGACTGCCGTGAATCTTGCAGACGCTGCAGGCAAGCTGAGGAAGACTACTGAGGATGCTGCGGCCAAGGAGGGAGCTAGCGGAGATTCTGTTAGGGAGGCATATGTCAAGGCTGCTGAGCAAATGCTCGTTGACGATGTCAGCGACAACGAGAACATCGGCAGGCATGGCGCAGAGTGGATTGTCAAGAACACAGAGGCTGGCAAGAAGGGACCTGTAAGCATGCTGACGCACTGCAACACTGGGTATGTCTCGAAGTCATGACTTAGGTGCTGCCACTGAACTTGTCAGGTCACTTGCAACTGCGGGCTACGGGACTGCTCTGGGTGTCATTCGGTCGCTGCACTCCAGTGGATCTCTGAAGCATGCCTTCTGCTCAGAAACTCGCCCTTACAACCAAGGCTCCAGATTGACTGCTTTCGAGCTTGTCCACGACCAGATCCCAGCCACTTTGGTCACCGACTCGATGGCAGCAGCGCTACTGCGACTCAGGGGCGGCAGTGAGAACATTGCTGGCATTGTCGTCGGCGCCGACCGTGTTGCTGCGAACGGTGACACAGCCAACAAGATCGGCACTTACTCTCTAGCTATTCTTGCAAAGCACCATGGTGTGAAGTTCCTGGTCGCTGCTCCCAGAACGACCATTGATCTGAACACCAAGTCTGGCGCTGAAATCGTCATCGAGGAGCGGCCTGGAAAGGAGGTCACCCTGGTCAAGGGACCTCGCCACGATGGTGTGAACTTGGATCTTGCGGTTGTGGAAACCGTCAGCATCGCGGCGAACGGCATCAACGTATGGAACCCTGCATTCGATGTCACACCCGCCGAGCTCATTGACGGCATCATCACTGAGGTGGGCGTATTCGAGAAGGATGGTGAAGGCAAGTTCCATTTGCAGGAGGCCTTCCAAGCGAAGGGCTCAGATATCAAGCCTTCCACTATTGGAGGATTGTAGTTAGGAAGAAGATGGCGCGAGTATGCAGATACCCAAGAAAGATAAAAGTGTAGTACGGCCTTCTGATGCGGCCGACAAACTCAATTTTGATACCCATATGCTCTCCCCTCCTCGCGCTGCAGCTTAGCTCGATAACAAGTCTTCGTGCATATAGCTGCGTCGTGCTTGCAGGTTGGTTTGGAGCTGGCTTCATGCAGCTTTTCATACGTCGCAGAGCACGCTCAAAGTCTGCCACATTGGCAGTGATAATTGACACTGGCTCAGGAAGTCTTGTCTTGGTTAGAAGATGACGACTTCTCGCTGTTGGCAGCACCAGCAGACATGTCCTTCTCGTTCTTCTCAGCCTGCGCCAGCAGCTCTTCGATCTTCTTCTCCAGCGAGTCCAGGTGGTTCTCAAGGGCAGAAGCGGTCCGTTCTCCACGAGCGAGCTCCTTCATTGCCTGTAGTAACTGTCAAGGACTGGTCATGTCCGGGGGTACCATGAAGCAGCTCACTTCGGCGAAATCAGCATCAGCATTAGGAGCCGGCGCTCCGTTCTGGTCGTGCGACATGATGGACGTGGTGCTGGGACGTTGCTGCTGCTGCTGCCGTGGGCCGGTTGCACGCGCGTTCGTGTCGGCACCCAATGCTAGCTAATGACGAAAGCTCCTACCTTAGTGCGGCCGGAACATGGAGAGAGCAGCTGCACAGACAGCCAGCAACCCAACCAACCAACCTTACACATCACCCTCTCCACTCGTTCGCGCTCCTTCCCTCCTGCATCGTTAATTCCCCTCGCATGCGCAACATTCGAGTCGTCTGATCGACCCGCGACCGCTCGCACACGATGTTCTCCGGGTCCAACTCGTACCTAGGGGGTGGGAACAGCGCTCGAGGGCCGCCGCAACAGCAGCAGTATGGCCAGCAGCCGCAGCAGCAGTTTGGCCAGCAGCAAGGCTTTCAGGGCGGCCTGCAGCCACAACAGACGGGCTTTGGCATGCAGCCCCAGCAGACGGGCTTTGGAGGCGCCCCAATGCAGCCAATGCAGCAGCAGTTCACTGGCTACCCGGGCCAGCCGCAGGGCTTCGGCCAGCAACAGCCCCAGCAGACGGGCTTCGGGCAACAGCCTCAGCAGCTGCAATCGCAGTTCACTGGCTTCCCTGGCCAGCAGCAGAACCAGGGCTTCCAGCAGCAAGCCCCTCAGCAGCAGCCCTTCCAGACGGGCGCACCACAACAGCAGCAGGCTCCCGCGCAGCCACAGCGTCCCCAGGCTACCGGCATGACCTCGTCTGCAATGGCTGATTCTTTCAGAGGAGTGTCTTCGGTGCCGCCGCCTGTGCCGGCGAAGACGGGCTCCAAGATCCCCAGCATGCGCTTGTCTTTTATCACGGCGCAGGACCAAGCCAAGTTTGAGCAGCTCTTCAAGTCTGCTGTAGGAGACGGCACCGCATTGTCAGGAGACCAAGCTCGAGATTTGCTACTGCGGTCAAAGCTGCCCGGCGACGCCCTTGGCCACATTTGGACCTTGTCTGACACCACAAAGTCGGGCCAGCTGCTCTTTCCAGAGTTCGCGCTCGCTATGTACCTCTGCAACCTGAAGTTGACTGGCAAAGATCTTCCGAACGCTCTGCCCGACCGTGTCAAGAACGAGGTCTCGAGCATGGTAGACATCATCTCCTTCAATGCTGCCGATGACCAACCAAGCCGTCCCGCCCCGGCAAGCAATGCGCCCTCATTCAATGAGCCTCCCAAGATCCAACAGCCGCAGCCGCAGCAGTCAAACAGCTCACTGCTGGCATCGTTGGCACCTCAGCCAACTGGATATGGCCAGCAACCTATGGGCATGCAACCACAACAGACCGGCTTTGGTCAAGGCATGGCGGGCGGCTACAATGGGCCACGGCCCCCAATGCCGCCAATGCCTACTGGCTTCGGTGGCAGCAACTTGGCTCCTCAGCAGACTGGAATGGCGCCGCTCAATGCCCAGCCCACCGGTATGCCAGGTCAATGGGGTCTCGTGAACACGCCCTCCACCGGCCTCCCCAACATTGAAGCATTGGCAGGACGAATGATGCCTCAGACCGGAAGGGATGCAGGCAATCATACAACCAGCGGGCTGACTGGCAACGCGACAATTCCTTGGGCTATCACAAAGGGCGAGAAGAAGCTATACGACGAGACATTCAAGGCTTGGGATGGCATGGGGAAGGGCTACATTGCCGGTGCACAAGCCATTGAAATTCTCGGTCAGAGTGGTCTGCCGAAGTCTGACTTGGAGAAGATCTGGACTCTTGCTGACTCGGCCGACCGCGGGCGTCTCAATTTGGACGAATTTGCTGTTGCAATGCATCTCATCTACCGTAAGTTAAACGGATATCCTGTGCCGAACCGTCTGCCTCCTGAGTTGGTACCACCTTCTACGCGCAACATCAACGACTCCATCGGCGCAATGAAGAACTTGCTTCGTGGAGATGCCGAGGACAGGAAGAATTCGGGCGCTTTTCTTCAACCCCAGCGCACCGGTGTTAGCTATCTCAAGACGCATTCTTTCCGTTCGGGAAGCCCGGCAGCTGGAGGTCGCAAAGATGCCACCGTCTTCCGCAACAATGATGACAACGCTGGGTACCGTTCAAGCGCAAGGCACCGTGTTGGTGCCGGAGGTCGTTCACCTTCGCCTGCTTCTGGCGCATCTTCACCAACTTCTGGCCGTTCGGACGAAATGACATTGGAGCAGCTCAAGAAGGCCGTCAAAGAGAAGCAGATCTTATTGGATGCTATGGACACCCGAGATGAGAACGCCGCCGACGAGGATGATGCGCTCGATCGCCGAGATCGCAAGGAAGCCGATGAGTTGTACCGCCGCATTCGCAGAGTCCAGGAGGACATCGATGCCCACCCCAAGGCATCACTTCATGGTGGTGATTCAGATGCGGAGCGCCGTGCGCTGAAGCGTCAACTCCAAGTCTTGACAGATCGTCTGCCTGAGGTTGCCTCGAACGTGCGCCGTATCGAGCGTGAAATCGCTGATGCCCAGCTGGAGCTTTTCAGATTGAAAGATGCCAAAGCTCATCCCGGATCCGCCTCCAACATCGTTGGAACGGGGCCTGGAGGCGCGGTAACCGAATCAGACCGACTGAAGGCACGAGCTAAGGCTATGATGCAAGCACGCTCCGCTGCTTTGACGGGCAAGCCTGCCCCTGCTAGCGATGACTCTGGTGCGGCCACCGAGCGCCTGGAGAAAGAACAGTCCCGAATTCGTTCCGAGAAAGAAAACAACGAGCGCATGATTCGCGACGTAGAGGATAGTGTCAATGAGTTCTCCAAGGGACTAGAGGCTAGCCTGAAGGAGGGTGGCCATGACAATCGTAGCGAGCACGAGCGTCGCAGATGGGAAGAGGCTCTCGGGGTAGAGGACGAGGTCAGAGATTTCATCTTTGATTTGCAACGAAGCAGCCGCGCTGCTCGCGTCCGTAAGGAAGATAGGTCTCGCGACACCGGCCGCGCTTCTTCACGGTCCGCCGAGCCCCAATCGACTTCTCGTTACGAGAGTCCCGCTCGTGCTACCGAGTCCGCAAGATCGACACCCACGCCCGGCGGCGCGGCCTCGTACAAAACTCCGGCAGAGCGAGCCGCGTTCATTAAGCAGCAAGCTGAGCAGCGCATGGCTGAACGCTTGGCTGCGTTGGGCCTGCGTGCGCCAGCCAAAGCTGGCGAGACCCCTGAGCAGCGTGCGGAGCGTGAGAAGAAAGAGCGCGAAGACAAGCTCAGAGCAGCCGAAGAGGAAGACGCTCGTCGCGAACAGGAGAGACAGCGGAGACTTGAAGGAGAGTCCACTGCACCTCCAGCTCCGGCAAAGGCTGTTGGCAAGAAGCCAGCTCCTCCTCCGCCAGCTTCCCGTAAGAACAAGGTCGATGTCGCGCAGCATGACGCGCAGCAAGCTGAGGCCGAAGCGAAGAGGGCAGAGCATGAGATTGCTGAGCAGGCTCTGCGGGAGCAGCAGCAAGCTCAGGAAGCCGAGACAAAGCGCATGGAGTAAGTTGAAGCAGCACACTATCGATACACCCTTACTGATTATTGCTATAGGGAGGAAGAGCAGCGACAAGAAGACGAGCTCGCCAAGGAGCGCGAGGCTGCCCAGGCTCGCCTCAAGGCTCTTGAGGAGCAGGTGCAGCAGGGCAAGCTCAAGAAGGCAGAAGAGAAGAAGCGCAGAGCGGGTGCGCAGAAAGAGCAACAGGAGAAGGAAGCCAAGCTGGCCGCCCAGCGTGCTGAGATCGAGGCTGCGCGTGAACGCGAGCGGCAACTGCAGCTCCAGTTGGAGGCTCTTGATGACGATGATTCTTCCGACGACGACGATGGTCCCCAGAACATCACCCCGCAAGATTCCACGCCCGCTGCTAGCCAAGAACTGCCACGAAGCACAGCGCCGCCGCCAGCACCGCCTATGCCACAGCTTCCAGGGTCGTTCCCCAGCCCACCTGCGTCGTCGGTCACCAGTCCACACCCTGTCTCTGGTGGTGAGACCACGAACCCCTTCTACAAGAAGATGGCACAGTCTACTCAAGATAACACCAACACGCCGCCGCCTCCCACCAGCACCACAAGTGAGGTCTCCACGAACCCGTTCCACCGTTTGACACAAGAACAAGCCAACAAAGCTGCCGCGCCAACTTTCAACGAGCCAGCCATCCCATCAGCTCGCACTCGTGGACGACAGGATGACGATGATTGGTCTGTCGTTGATTCTGACGACTCGTCTTCAGATGACGACGAGGGTCCTGGGCGGGGAGGTGCCAATCACCTGGCCTCTATCTTGTTCGGTACAATGGCACCCCCACGACCATTATCATCTATGGACAACAAGGACTCGCCTATCCAGAGTCCAGCTCCTCCAGCGGGCATTCCACCGCCTCCGCCAATGCCTGCGGGTTCTGCTCCTCCCCCACCTCCAGGTCCTCCGCCACCTCCGATGGGAGGTGCCCCGCCGCCACCGCCAATGCCTACCATGAAGGCGCCTGGTGGTCTAGCAGACCGCGGAGCTCTTCTTGGACAGATCCAGGCCGGTAAGGGTCTGCGTAAGGTTGAGACGAAGGACAGGAGTACTGCCTCTACTGCTGGTAGGGTGTTGTAAAGACCGTCAACCCGATTGTGTAAATACATCATAATATAACTATCATCTGTCTTGTCATCAATGCGCAATAATCGTCGTTATCTGTTGGTACCTAAAATGAGGTTCAGATGCGCAAGGCTTATGTCATCTGGATCGGACGTACCGAGCTGGAGACGTACGGAAGAGCGAGGATCTGGGGAACCGTAATAGCGGGGCGTCTCCATCTTAAACCAACGTCGGGTGTTGTCTGCAAAAACATCTTCATTCCTTCTTTAAAATGAGTACGTTGTGAACCAGGCAGTCCATCTCGCTCATTTGGAGTAAGTTGGAGCAACAAGAGTAACAAGAACATGCGACTTATTTTGTCCTGATAGCCAAGGGAAGCGCCTCCCGTGGGGCCCAAAAAGGGCAAACCGTATATACCGTATATACCGTATTGAGGGTACCTAGCCGCAGGCTAAGCTCCCGCACTGCGCTCCGCTCGCGCGCGGAGCGGGTGCCGTGTGCCTGCCCCTACCTAGATCTCGGAGGTGGTAGACACCGATCCTCCATTTATCTCCGCGCTGTCGAGGTCCACCTTGAGCGTCGGTAAGCGTTATGTGGGTGCGTCTAAAGCCACAGGGGGGCCTCTGATTGGGGGGTTCGTGTGGTCCATTCTGCTTCTAGTTGGTGAGATTGGTGGTTTGATGGGATGGGGAGGTGGTTGAGCGTTTCGGAGGGTCCGAAGGAGTGGGAGTGCATGCATTGCTTGTTATTACCTTGCCTTTCCTCCCACTACTTGGCAATAGGATAATTGTCGATCTTCTTCCTCACGTCAGCCTTTCTTTTCGCAAGACGGAGTGTGTAGCACACGCGTTTATTGCGGAGTTGCTTTTGTTCAAGACTGTTATAGCATTGCGAAGACGGCCGCCTCTTTTCTACACTACTCGACATGGCGATGCCAGCGGCGTTGTCGAACCCCATGCGGGAAGCACGAGACCTGAACGAGAAGGACAGCGAGGCATACCAGCAAGGCCAAGATGCGGATACATTCACAGCAGATGTCGAGAAGGGCGGTGCGCAGAGCCAAGCTCTGTCAACCCACACCGACGAACGCACATTGAGCGTTGAGGGCGCCGCGACCACCGCTCAAGACAACAATGCCGTGCGAGATCCAAACGTTGTCGACTGGGATGGGCCCGACGACCCCGCCAATCCGCTCAACTGGCCCGCGAAGAAGAAATGGTCGATTATTGCGGCGCTGGGAGCGGTCACGTTTATCACCCCGTTGGCGTCGTCGTTTTTTGCGCCCGGTGTGCCGCAGGTTATGCGGGCGTTTGATGAGAAGTCGAATTTGATGGCGGCGTTTGTGGTGTCGGTGTATCTGCTTGGGTTTGCTATAGGTATGTTGTTTCGTGTGTTACGGAGGTGTAGAGCTGATCTGTGATACAGGCCCGCTTGTCATTGCGCCCATGTCTGAGATCTACGGGCGCATGCCGCTCTACAATATCTGTAGCGTCCTCTTCATCGTTTTCAACATCGCCTGCGCGCTCTCTAAGTCCATGGGCATGCTTATTGCCTTCCGACTTCTCGCTGGATGCGCCGGTGCTTCTCCCCTGACGTTAGGTGGAGGTACAATCGCAGACATGTTCCCGCCGCAGCAGCGCGCCGGAGCCATGGCTGTCTACTCCATGGGACCACTGCTGGGACCGATTGTCGGACCTGTGTGTGGTGGGTTCCTCGTGGAGAGTCTGTCGTGGCGTTGGGTGTTCTGGATTCTCGCCATCTTCGGTGGTGTATTTGGAGTTTCGCTCGCTTTTGTCGGGCGCGAGACTCTGCACCAGAAGATTCTTGCTACGAAGACTGCGCGTCTGCGCAAGGAGACTGGGAACGCGGAGCTGCGTTCGAAGCTTGACAACGGTCTTCCGTTCAAGGAGGTCTTCACCCGTGCTATCGCGCGCCCGATGAAGATGCTCTTCCTCTCCCCCATTGTCTTCCTCATGTCACTCTACATTTCCGTCAACTACGGCATCCTGTACCTGTTTTTCACCACCATGACCTTCGTCTTCGAAGGACAGTACCACTTCTCCTCCGGCGCAGTCGGCCTTGCATATCTGGGCATGGGCGTGGGCATGATTCTTGGAATGGGCGCGCTGGGAACGCTGTCCGACAGGAATATCAAGAAGCACCAGGCCAAAGGCAACGCCAAGCCCGAACACCGTTTGCCCATGTTCCTGACTATCCCCGGTGCTGTCAGCTTGCCTATTGGTATCTTCTTGTACGGCTGGACGACTTACTATGGTGTACACTGGATCGGTAAGTCACGCATGATACAGTGTCTTGTTGATTTGCGAACCGGGAAGGCTAACTTAATAACCCCAGTTCCCATCATCGGCACAGCCTTCATCGGCGTCGGCAATCTCACGGCAATGATGACCATCCAGACCTACCTCGTCGACGCCTTCACTGTGCACGCCGCGTCCGCCATTGCCGCCAACACGGTCCTCCGCTCTGTCTTCGGTGCTGTGCTGCCCCTTGCTGGCCTCGATATGTACGACAAGTTGGGACTTGGCTGGGGAAATTCCTTGTTGGGGTTCGTTGCGCTGTGTTTTATTCCCGTGCCGGTTTGCTTTAGGTTGTTTGGTGAGAGGATCAGGACGAATCCCAAGTTTCAGGTGCAGTTTTGAGGAGTGTTGGGGTGGGAATTTTGGGTTAGAGACTGTTGATGGTCTGGAGACGAGATTTTCTGCGAAGCATATACCCCGTTGTAGAATCCTTGTAATCAAAAGTTGATCAAATCGGCACGAATATCTTCACTGCCGATGGCCTACCCACAGTGATGGCTATTGTCGTAGCCAATACACGCAAAGCTACTACCATCACTCCCTAAGACTTAAGAAATACTCAATAGAGCAAACCCGTTCTTCCTCTACAGATTTTCTTAGCCAAACTGCAGTACTTCGTCCCTCTTTCTTGCACAACTATCGAGCACCCAATCGTCTCCAACACCCCATCTACACCACCATCTCCAGAATCTCCTCCACCTGCGCCGCCTCCACTAGCGGAACAGGGTTCGTCTGCGCCCAAAAGTCCTCCAACGTATTCTTCGCCAACCCAGGAATCTTATAAACCCCACCTTGGCCGGGGTATCTGCATCATATCGCGGTCCATATCGTACAACCAAAACATTCTCTGATTACAGCTGCATCGCTTCACCAAGGCCACCACCCACTCTTCTTAGCCTTCTCCACCCCCTCCACCGCCTTATCCCCAACCCTCTCAGCCACGCTCTCCGCCTCCCTCTTCTTCTGATTCATCGCCCCCGCCAACTTCTCCTGCAGACCCTTGATCTCGGTCTTCTTGTCGTGCGCCTCCTCTATCGACTCCAGCTTCATCCAGCCGAAGTAGGCCAGTTGGTATGTGAACAGCGCGCCGAGGAAGCATTTGAGGATCGGTGCGGAGAAGGATTTGTAAAAGGCGCCAACGCGAGAGGGTTCTTTTGGCGGCTGTGGTGGAGGTGGTGAAGGTGATGTTTGGGGTTCGATAGAGAGCTGTCTTCGGGTCGGGCGGGTGAGGAGCTGGCGTGTTGTGGTGCTGCGGAGCAGCTGGGCTGCTCTGGTGGTGTTCATGGTGGGTTGTGTTGTGGTGGGTTGGTTGCGAAACTCTCAGGTTGGTATACGCGCGGTATTTCCAATTATCTCGTTGCGATGATTACGAAGAGTAACCCTGCCTTTTCGAATATGAAGCGAAACGGTGATGAAGTATCCACTTTCACAAGGCGAGAGGTAGAAGCTGGCGATACAGCAATGACGAGAACGCCAGAGCTCCACTGCACACCAAGCAAACCTCCGCCCGCAACTCCGCACTAGCGCCTCCGAGCTTCTCCCGTATTCCCGTAAGGAACACCGTTGCATCACTCACGCACATCCCTAACTACGCGCTCGTTCCTTCCTTTCTCCCCTTCCCTCACGCTCTCTTACCCAGCTGCTCCTGCTCACCAGCCTCTGTCCCAACCCTCTCGAAGAAGAATCTCACAAAACCCTCGTCGCAATGGTACGCTACCAAGCTGCTTCTCCTGGCTTGCCTGCCCTGCCGTAGTTCCTCTATTTGCGGGTCGCGCGACTAACATTCGTGATCGCCAGGCACAAACACCACAGCAGCGCCAGGCCAACATGCGCTTTGCCAAGGCGCAGGAGAAGAAGATGGGTCGCCCGGATGTTGCGCAGGTGGTTAAGCCAAGGGGTCCGCAGAAGAGCCCCATTAGCAAGGTGTGGATTAGTATGTGTCTTGGAGCTATGAACACGTAGGTCCATGGGTTTGCTGACTAGAGCGTAGTCGTCCTTGCTTTCGTCCTCTGCGGAGGCCTCCTGTTCGAGGTCTTGAGGCTCTTCTTCTAAGCTCCCGAATGCTCCCTGGCTGCGATACAGTCGACCCGACAATGCCGTCCATTGGTCTGTCCTGGATTTGTTATAGGCCCGCGGACAGGGGTGGGGCTTTGGAGTTTGACATCTTGGGCGCGCTTCACAAAAGCACCTTTCTACATTTTCGATCACAAGCGTCTACATGACATAGGGCGCGGCGTTTGGGCGTACAATACCTCTGTGCAAGATGCATGTTCATTTTGGGATTCAGGCTACATACGAATGCAGACTATTTTACTGCATGTTTACCAATTACACATGCAGGCTGGTATCGTCAATGAAGTGTTTGTGGGGATATCAAAGTGCGAATCGGGCAGTGGCGATGGGGTGGGCTTGAGATCGCGCAGACTCGACGTTTGTTGTGACAGCTCAGTGCTGCTTGTATCGCATTACTTGTACTAAAGCCAGTTATAAGTGGCTAGTGACACCTGACATCAGCCTTCTACTGCTGCTGCTGAAAGGACTTGAGCAGCTCCTGCAGCTGCGCGTATGTGTCTTCTGGGTTCTTGACAGAGTGACCAATCGTCCTCGAATCGCTATAGATCTCGTAATCGTTACCGCCCTTGTAAGTCTTATCGCCGAAGAAGTGGATGATGGTGTAGTCGACGCCGTTCTCCCTCTCCTTCTCCTTGGCGATGAAGTCGAGGCAGTACGTCTTGTCCCACCCGGTGGGGAACACGTCAAAGGAGATTTGCCCGCCGATCGAGTATGTGAGACCGTAGTCGGGGAACGCCTCCTTGAGCTTGCGCACCATGGTTGGTCGGATGTCGTGCTCGATGTCGTACTTCTGGTACTCGTTGCGCTCCTCAACCGAGGCGTTACGGCCGATGGGCGAGACATTGATCATGCCGTTGCGGAACTCGACGAAGGTGCCACGCTTGATAGGGATATCGAGGTCGGCAATGTAGTGCAGGATCCTGGAGGAATACGTTAGTCCAGACTGGCCTTGGTATTGATGATGACTCTGGGCGCGGACACAACAACGCATCCTGTGACTGAAAACGTACCACTTGACAAGCTTGTTGTACTTCTCTTGCCCGATCCACCCGATGAAGCTTTGGCTGGACTGCTGCTCGCCCAACCTGTATGCCGTGAGGCCATTCTCGGCGAACGAGAAGTCGAAGAGGGAAGTTACGTCCACATCGGGAGTCGCGAGTTGCTCCTGCTGTTTCACCAGGTTGGACCCACCAACGAATCCAATGGCGACCTTGTGGCGAAGCTCAGAGAGCAATTGCAGCATCTCCGGCTTGACAAGCTGCACAGGAAATTAGCGTCGTGTTCATGATGCTGCGCCAGGTTGGGAAAGCATAGGAAGCGTATCAGGTAGCTCAAGCACAATGCGTACAAGTGACCCCTTGAACCGCTGCTTCCCAAACAACCAAATGACTCTGCAAGCTTACCTGGCGCGGCTTTGTGAGAGTATCGTCAACATCGAAGAGGAGCACTGTGTTCTTGACGGGGCGCTCGTGGAGCGGGGGGTAGAGGGCAGCACCGGTGGCCATCTTGAAGTATATGTTGGGATGAGTGTTGGAAGTGGATAGGTTACAGCTGTACGAAACGACGTCTGCTGTCTGGAAGACTTTAAGAAGTACTGGGGTATGTAAGGGAGCTTCACTTGGATCTTCGTGTCTTTTGGAGGGGCTCACCGCCTCGGAACGTGTGGGGCATCGCCTAACCAGATGCCGACTACCTTCAGGGTCCAGAGCCAGGGGCAAGGTCACGATGCATTTTGCAGACGCAGACATTGGCAACAATGGTATTGTTTTCCCTGGTGAAGTGGCGACGTTGCTGCTTGTGGTTCGGTCAAGTCGTCTGCGGACCCACCTCTACATCGTGCGTGAGGAGAATAGCACACTCTTCTCTGCAAAACCTCATATAAATCTTTGCAACAGCCTGCAAATAGAACACTTAGTAATGGTTTTGACGAATACGAACTATTGACACGGTAATGCGTACGCAGTCCGTACGTGTCCTCCGATCGCTCATCGCAGACTAATGCGGACACCACGTGGCATGCTGGTGAACATTCATAGACGTGTCTCTTCTCGATTATGCATGAACACCACTCTGCCGTGACGGGTATAAAATAAGACAGACAAGCAGTTGTGCTCTACCAAGCATCGGCCCGCGTCTCAAGAACCATGCCTATGCTGCTCGAAAGATGAACGAAACATGGAGTTATTGAAAGGTAGGAATTGGAAATTTTGCCATATAACTCTTGAGAGTTTCTCTCAGCTACCTTGTTGGTGGAGGAATGGAGTTTTGAGGTTGCTCTTTTTTTCACCTAAATGACTCCCGACACCCAGGGTACACTAAAGCATTGACCCTGTCTCCACATAAACGTGGGACTTGTGCATCTGACATGCTGCAAGATGGACTGGAGGTTGATCAGATAGTCTTCTTGGAATGAAAAAATGGCATTATATATTTTGCCATTGCTTGAATTTCCATCAAGCATTCTTGGTGAAAGGGTATCATAATTGCCTTCCAAGCAATTGGCCCGGGTTCGAGTCCCGGAGAATGCATTGCGTTCTATCCTCATTGCGATCAGATCTTTCTTTTTTGGCCCTGGATCTTCTTGGGGTCATTGGTGAAGACCTCTTTTTGCAACACTAGCCAAGACAGTGCAGACATCAGCAGGCTTGTAAGGAACAATTACCTTTCGGGTTTTCTACGTCCAGAGACTCCATGTGTTCTGTCCTTGTGGCGATAATATCTCTCGTTCTACCCGCGCGCAACCTCGCAACATCTCTCTTTCTTTCCTTCCTCTTTAACTCATCCAAGAACACAGAAACTTCCTATCATCTACGGGCAATGCACTCTACACTTCATATCATAGAGGATGAGCTGCGTATATTTTCGTATTCTCGTCCACAGTCTTGCAATCTCCTTTCGCAGACGCAACCAAAACAACGCTGAACCTTGCCAGCGACCACAGAACATGTGCCCTGTGCTTTTGCATCTTAATTCCTATCCATAGAATCTACTGCGTTTCATCCTCGTTTCCGTAAATCTTGCTTTTTACCCGCGCGCAGCCTCATGATCTTTGTTTTTGCGGAGCTACCCCAAGACAACACGGACACTAACCCGCATATTCAGAACATGTTCCTTGTGCTCGGAAATACCAATTTCCTATACATCTGCTCTGTATCTTACTCTGAGGTCAGCAGTGTTGCACGTGTGCACTTGGTAAGGTGGTCGAGCGCGCTGGATCCCACAGTCTTATTGGATGCTTTAGACTTATCCGGGATCTGCAATTACAGACCGAGCTTGTTGGGCATTGTTGGTGAACAGATGATACTAATGTGATTTAGCTGCTTAAGAACAGTCGCAATTGTGAAGCATACTTGGCTGCTGAGCAAATCGTTATCGTGACAAAGCACTGTAAGCATGATGGAGCATACATGATGGAGTGGATACTGCGCGCCTCCTGCCAGTTCGAGTGGCCACATACATCATTCTGCTAGCTCCAAAGACGTCTCTGGCATACTGCTGCAGGCAGAATCAATCGTGCTGTCTCAAATGAACTCCTTCAAGTCCACTGAGTGCAGTCTAAGCGAACACACAGCCAACCAAGACGACTGCACATCCAACCTGCCTCTTAAGATCATATGTTTCTCCACCGAGAATGTTGGAGAGTACAGGCCGTTTCGTCAGACTCAAGCAAGGTGCATTTTTAAGAACAGGAGCACGGGAGCAAATCAAGTGCTACATCTGGCTGGCTCTAAGCAGCTACTTAGTCCTCCTGAGTAACCCAATTTAGAAGGACACAAAGAACAAAGGCAGTCAATTAAATCGGCTGTATGCCTGGAAAGCCGCCTTCTTCCCGGTGGCACGATAAACATGACCAGATTTACATTTGAGACATTGGCTTTCGCGGTGCTTGCGCTTTTAGCATTGAGCCCTAGCGAGGTAGATAGCTGCACATTTTCAGCTCCGAGTGGCCGCTTGGTGCAATGCGAGATGTTGAACTGCGGCGCTTTAGGCGGAGGTTTTCGAGGCTGATTCAAACAGAAGCTGGGAGATTATAGCTCCTGAAATAACTACGCTATTCATTGTTCCTCTAATGCTTTTGCTCCCTTCTGATTGTATTCTTTGAAATTGCTGCAGGGAGGCTCGGAGCCGACAAGGCGCAGTATAGTAAGGCGCATGTTGAACCGAATGAGCATGGACGACAAATGAATACACGGATCTTTGTGACGAGTATAGCGGTCTCGGCCAAAAGAAAGGTGGTTGTCAGATGAAACAATTGGGCAAACCATCACAGCAAGAAGCATATTGGCAAAGCAAGCGTAGTTTGGAAATCAGAAGCTTTCGTTCATGAGAGCGAAGGTAAATATTACACTCGAAGAATAGGTATCATCTCTACGTCACACATTGCAACATCTCCCCCACACATCTACAGCACATAGACGAACTATGCGGCGATACGCTTAGAAGATACGGGCACAGAGACGCTTCCATGCAGGCCAGGTCTTCATCTCCTCACGCTCGCGGTTGATGAGATCCCAGTCGAGCTCACGACGACCGGTGTCGACATCCATCTGGGAGGTCCTGAGCCATCCGGTGCGCTTCCAGAAGTAGCCAACAACCCAGAAAAGCAGAACGACGAAGAGAGCGAGGTAGGACTTGAAGAAGTCTTCGGCGGTACCGACTTTTTTGCCGATGGGAGAGACAGCGGTGTAGAACTGCAAAGAATTAGCTAATGAAAAGTATGTGGTTCATTGAAGAAAAATACCTGAGCCATGAGAACGACGAAGATGATGAAGAGACCAAGCCAGGATCCGTACACACCACCGGCAGCCTTGAAAGGAATCTCATCGAGGGTGTGACCGTGGTAAGCCCAGGCCTTGCGGAAGCGGATGTGGGAAAGGCAGATAGAGCCCCAAGTGAACAAAGCGGCGAGACCGGAGAGCGAAACGAACCATTGGAAGATGACCTCTCCAGTTGCGGCGATGTTCATGTAAGCCAAAGCACCCCACAGGAGAATAAAGAGAACAGAGAGAAGAGGGCGACCGGAACGATCCATGTAGGTGAACATCTTGGGAGCATAACCCTGCTCAGCAAGAGCGGTGACGGTACGAGACCCACCGTAGACACCAGAAACACCGATGGAGATGACCGAAACGAGAATGACAACGTTCATGAAGCTGTCAAAACCCTTAAGACCACCATCACGACCGACAATGACGAAGGGCGAGGCGTTTGCGCCTTCTGCACCGAGAAGATCCTCGTTGTCAGAGCGGACAAGGAGACCCACGAAGGTAAGACCGACGACGTAGAAGAGAGTGATACGCCAGAAAACCTGACGGACAGCACCAGGAAGAGACTTGAGAGGATTCTTTGTCTCAGCGGCAGCAAGACCGACAAGCTCAGTGCCGGAGAAGGCGAAGGCAGCGGTGACGAACACGGAGCAGAAACCCTTGAAGCCGTTCCTGAAAGCACCGGGATCGTACCAGAGACGCGCACCCCAGTACTCGTTGTATTTGCCGTTGTCGGGACCTCCACCCAAGACGAAGATGAGCGCGATGATCATGAAGATAACGGTGGCGGACAGCTTGAGACAAGAGGACCAAAACTCTTCCTCAGCGTATCCCAGAGTTCCAAAAACGTTGATGATGATGATAAAGAGCCAGAAGATCAGCATCCATACTGCTATGGGCACTTCTTTAGCGTTTGGCCAATATCCAATTGTGAGAGCCGCAACGTTGATTTCGAGCGGAAGAACGATAGCCCACTGGAAGACGTAGTTCCAACCCATGGCAAAACCCCAGGAGGGATCGATGAAGCGAGTAGAGTAGGTGTAGAAACCACCAGAGACCGGGTACATGACAGCGAGTTCACCAAGGGCGTAGACGACGTTGAAAATCATTACACCCATGATAGAGAAATCCAGGAAGAGCGAAGCAGGGCCCTGTGCTCAGAATCAGCATCGTGTTTTCGTGTACACGTTCGAATGCCAGCAACTTACACCAGTAGCAAGAGCAGCACCAGAACCGACGAAGAAACCAGCACCGATGGAACCACCGATGGCAATCATGTGCAAGTGACGGGTCTTCATGGACTTGTCGAGCACGATCAGTTCGCCGCCCTTGGGACGGCGCTGGAAGGACTTCAAGTTGAGACCATTGCGGGTCATGAAATCCTCCTGTTCACGCCATTCACCGTTGTACTCTTCTTGGGAAGAGACAGTAGGATGGGAGACACCATGGGGCGCCTTCTCGTCGACGGGAGCGACCTTTTCGTGGTCCATGTTGGGCGATCTGCGAAACAAGAAAAGGCAGGATGAAGAGCAAGACCTGATACAGGCCGGGAAGGCACACTCTTTAACGTACAAGGGGATCAGCAGAGGGGAGCACAGCGCGTCCTTTAGCCTGTTCCGCAAACAGTTGACTGGGGCTCGCGGCGCGACCGACCAGGTAGTGTGCACGGGGCACACATGGAGAGCAGGTCTTGGCTAAGGCGGCGCATCTTTCACTGTGGAAGGCCGGAACTCGAGGTAAGCGGACTGATACGCTCGCGGATGGATGTGAATGGCTGGCGCACACGAGCACGGCAGCACTGCCTGTCAAAGAAGCGTTGGACGAGGACACGCTAGCAGGGGTGTGGGCGCGGCAATGCTTGGCTCTTGCCATCGCGGGGACGTTCTGCGCATTGGCATCGGTGGCGGGAGCGCTGGGCAGGCCAGCGTCAATTACTGTGGACTCTGGGGGAGTCCGTTGGTCAGACCGGGTGCCTGGAGCGGAGATGAAGCCCAACAGGGACTGATAACAACGCCTCCCCTCCATAGACAGCATGTTCCAGTAATCTTTCTAGAATCAGAGCTGTGCTGGGCAAGACTTGGCTGACCCGCTGCCTATCGGCGGCGGATGCTTTCTCACTTCTGACGGAACGCCTTTTCCTTGTCAGCTGCCCGTCCGGGCACATCCACCATCTTAGGCGCGAGCCTGCAGATAAGGTGGCACCCTGCCGCGGCGCGCGCTACACTGCAGCGACCTTCGAGAAGAGCGCTTTCGGTGGCTGTGAAAGAGGCCAAGCAATTGGAGGGGAATTAAAGACGAATTACGTCGAGCTTAGCCTTGTCCAGCTCACGTGTGCCATCTTCGTCTCTCGCCTGTGATTGTTCACCTGCCGCTTTGAGGCTAGGCCCTGTGCCTCCTTTAGTATCCTCCTTCGCTTGGCTGCCGTGTCACCACCATGACATTCATTTGCCTTTGTCACAATGCGGCAAGGCCGCTGCCGAGGCGTCTCAGGTCTTCCGCCTGTTCACACGAGCAGATGGTCCATGGCGACCGAGGTGGGCGACCTACCCCAGGACCTAGCCAAGCCAACACAATACAATACTGTGGTCGACAGTGCGGCGCGGCGGTGCATTGGCTGTTGTGACATCCTTGCATAGCAATGAATCAGATCCGCTCTTCTTCCATGGACACGGATACTCGGCGCTACTATCATTGCATCAGGCCAGCAGCGCTTGTTTCAGTCCTGCTCAAACCCACCAGACGCCATAGTCGACAACTTCTTATCAGCATCTACGTTGGGGGCGTTGTCTTGCCTCTGATGTGCACGTCTGGCATAAGAGGCTGAGTAGCTCGTTCTTCAGTCGCTGATGTTGACTGCAGATCTACGATGCTGGCCATCATCAGAACTTCTCTGAATGCAGCATTGCAGCCACCATGCCATCACCGGCCAGCCACAGCCAGTCATGCCCAACATCATAACCAATCAAGCGTACTCCCGCCGTTCCCACCCGCCAAGCAACTCCGCGATCAGCCTAGCGCACACTGCCAATTGAATTTCGTAAGGATCGGATCACTTGCATTTTCTACTTCGAGGAACGCCAATACCACAAAGCGAGGCAGATATTATTTGCATTGTTGAATTGTCCTTATCAAAGGACGTCGAAAGAGAGACTCGGCAGTCCACTTTTCTTCGTGTTAGCCGGCTCCACTGATAACTGACAGTTGGGATGTCTAAGCTCATGATCTCCGACACGGACTTGGACCGACCCACGAGCACAGGGTCCACTCGCGCGTGTAACTACCGTACACTGTCAACACTCAACGCTTGTCGTGAGCACGACGTTGGCTTCTCTTCAACTTACCGTACACTCTACAAACACGACCTACGCGACGCACCGCCCCGCAAGCCGCCTTGGGAACGACGCAGGGTCCGGCAGCACATTCCTTTTCGTCGGATCACCTCTCACCGAATGCCTTGCGCCGATGTCTTACACGTGTAGGTAGCTGGCCCTGAGGCTGTGTGAACATGTGGCACTACCACGTTTCACCGGTCCAACCTTTTGTGCAACAGGCTTTCGGATGTCAAGGCATGCAGCAAGTGCTTTTCGTGAGGCGCATTTGAGTTTCTCATGCATGCCGCTGAGGGCCTGAGGCACAAAAATTTTCAACACCATCTTCAGCCACTGATGCGATGCGATAGCAAGGCAAGGAAGAAGGTGAGAGCCGACCGCCTGCATGCGCAGATTTTCCTGAGGCGCACCGAGTACCGCCTGTCATGATGGCCAAGCTGAGCTGAGGTGTTCAGCCTCAGGCACATTCCTTGTCAGCCGACACAAGCCGCATCGTGACAAACTCGGCACCGCCGGATCACCCCAGATTTTCTCCAGATTTTCAAAGACGAGATTACTCTGGGGTACATACCCGCCCGTCTTATTATGGAGCTGTTACGTGAGAGAATCCATCAGGAGACGTTGGTCAATTACGAGTAGCGCCTATCTCGTGCGCTGAACCAAGCGCTAACGGGCTCTTGCTCTGTCCTCATGCCATCGTTTCGTGTCTTACGCGTTCTGCAGGGTAAACTATTCCCAAGCATTTATGTGAAAGACACCCAATGCAAACTAAAGCAGCAACGCTGTAAGCGCACATATTCGTAGGCCCGACCGGACTCTGCGTTATAGTGCAGCTAGAGCGTGCCAACGCGACGGTTCCAACGATTTCCAATGCGGAAGGCTTTGGCGAACACATCATCAACACATCTCCTGACATTGGCCGTAGATTACGTACGATACATCCTCTGATCCGATGTCTGTTCGCTTGGACAGATTCGTATGCTCATGCAACCTCCTTTGTCTTCCTGCTCTTCAATGCGGCCTACAATAAGTACCCATACACCTAAAATGCGCACACGTACCCACACCCAACCCATAAAGCCATATGCTGCGATATATCGCGGCGGATCTAATCGGATGAATTCGTTAAAGAGGCCAGAAGGCGACACACTGCACCTTGCCAGCCTACATGAGACGTTAGGCACTTTTGAAGAATTCAATGGAAAGGACTTGACAGAATCAATTAAGAATTGTAGACATCTGAAGATTTGTGGGTTTACTTAGCCAGTTCCAACCAGCTTTGAAGCACATCAATCCGAGCGCTGCCTTTTGTCTATTGTGCACTATGCCAAATGTCTTGTGGCAAGGCACTTTAGCAAAGACTACACGGGCATGCAAAGGGGCTGTCTTCCTTCCGACAGGCCTTATCCAGCTCCGGCTTTCATGAGGACACAAGGAGTAGTTGAGAGGAGGCACATCAGAGATGTACCAAGAGCACTTCTCGAAGACATAAAAGTCTATGCTCTTTATGATGTTCCTGTAAGCTTAAAAAAATTTGATGCTGACAGCCGCAGCACAGTAATTTGCAACGGACGACGACCGAGGAATTGAGGCGCGCCTCAACGGTACCTTCACCCGCGTTCCATCTCTCGCATACACTGAACACCGTAGACGCGTGTACACACTACCCAGAACCGACCTCCTCACCCAGAACCGACCTCCTCACCCAGAACCGACCTCCTCACCCAGAACCACCGCCCCACAAACCCAGCCGACTACATCGGCCTGATACAATCTTTCTTCTTTCAACTTCGTTCTTGCTGACCAGCTTCTTCAGCGATTTCATCACAGAGCGATTGTTCGAGCTCTGTGTGGAAGGAGATGAAGAAACCTGATCCTTAGCAGCAGCCCGTCTGGCAGCGAGCAAGTAGTAAATTTCGACTTTGAGTCTCAACCTCCGGGTCTTCGTAGAAATTGAAAACACACTATCGACCTTACGCGTTGCACTGGGATCAAGGGATGAGTTGGTACCCGTAGAGTAGTCCTTGCTCGAGGTCTCACCCTTAAGATCGGGACGCGCAAGGCTCAGGATAGGTCGAGTACGCTGAGGCACTTCTGGAGGTGTTCTAGGCTGTAAGAATGTCGGAGTTAGGATGCCGTGCGTATCGTTCTCCACCCTGTTGGAAGCTGCGGTGTATTGGAACCTGCAATGACGATCAGGCGAGCCCAGCGATGTTGGCGAGATGGCGCGGTCGAAGATGGATAACGGCGAGGCGGGGAGAAGTGGCGATGCGTGTCTGAACAATGCAGTCGTGATCAGGCGTGGTTGAGGAGGTATGAGGAAGGGATTGATCGGTGATCCTGGTGATATAGGTGAATACGGGAACCGGATGGTGCGCGGCGATCCAGGAGAACATATCGGCTCGGTTGCGGATGATGTTATTGATGGGATTAAGAGGCGGGGTGCTGTTCGTAGAATTGGCGTGACAATCTGAGGAGACGACTTGTCGGAAACGTCAGGTTGCGGGTTTGGATTCGATTGCGCAGGTGGCAAAGACATGGTTGGCCCGGGGTTGTTCTTGAAAGGTGTTGATCGATGGTACTGCTAGGACCGCTCGCAATACGGCTCGATCATACATGAGAAGGACAACATAAAAGGCAGCCATTATATCGTAGGAGAAAGGTATGCTCTACTCGGTCATAGGGATCGTGCTTCTAGAAAATCGCATCAGTGCTCACTTGGGTCTTGACTTTCGTGTCATAGGTATGGCTACAGACCAGAAAAGAAGCAATAAAGCCGTGGATCGTGCTCTTATTAGCTTCGACGATAAGGGGAAGTATGATCGTAGTACCAATGACAGGCCGTTTTGAAAGACAACAATGGACTAGGTGTCGGCGAACAGACTGCGTAGCATGGTATATGGTATACAGACCTCTCCTGGCGAACATTGCGCTGCCAAAACAAATGCAGATTAGAGAGCAGAGACCGGATTTTTGTACGTGCGTTGTCGGATTAGCTCCGCCACGTAAATGCCATGTGTTATTGTCGATTTAGTACTTAAGCCATGGCTGTGTCAAACTGAGACATAAGAAATGACAGACCAAGGCTTGCTTCGCACCATTGTTCAATACTGGTATTCATTCAAGACATCTACTGCTGTACCAGCGAACTGAAACGCCCAACAACATGGTGCATTACGGCTATTTAGATCTCATATACAAACGGAGTTCATGCGTCAGTGACGTTCTGAACCTGGCCTCCAGCGACCTGAATCTTGGCACGCTTGACAGAGGCCTTGCGTGGGTTAGGCGCCTCAAAGATCTCCTTGAGCTCTTCCAGAGTCTTTCCAGCTGTCTCGACGAAGAAAAAGTAGATAAAGGCAATCTCGATGCAGATCCAGGCAATGTAGACCAGGTATAGCTTCCACTTAATCTTCTCCATACCTACGGCGATTCCATAAGTGTTGACGACCATGGCAATATTCAGGAAGAGGAAATTGGCACCGGATCCCTTGGCTCTGGTCCTGTTCTCGAGGCACTCCACTGCATACAGCGTCTGGAGAGGGGTGAAACCCCAGGCGAAAATGATACCGAAGCAGTAGATCGAAACGATCGTGCCATATGCGAGCCTGGTGTCGTTCTTTTCGGTGCCCACTGCGGTGAAAATCGTGAGCAGGATGTAGAACAAGAGGCCGCCTGCTAAGCCGCCCATCAACATCTTGCGGCGACCGAGCTTGTCGAGGAGAGTAGCTCCGTAGATAGCACCCATCATACTGAAGATGGGGTTAATCGCGTTTATAAGCAGCTGCTTGTTTGGGTCGATGATGCGAGCCTGTTTGAGCATCGTGGGCATGAAGTCTTTTCTGGCGTTAGCATACTCATGTTGAAAAGAAAGGAGCCACGTACATGATACGACGTTGTTACCCGACCACTGTCCAAAGAAAGCCATAGCAATAACCATCATCATGCGGTAACGAGCTGCCTTTGTGTTGTAGAGCTCACGGAAGTCCCACCAGGGGTTGTCATTGCGCGTGGCTGCGAAGTCTTCGGTGATTTCGTGCAACTGAAGTTGAACGAGGGGATGGGTCGCGTCACCATCTCCGTGGTACTTAGCCATGATTGCAATAGCTTCCTCGCGCCTGTCCTTGGCGAGTAGCCAGCGAGGCGTTTCTAGTTCGTGTAAACATGTCGTTCAATCATTGTATGCAAGTTTACTGACCTGGCATGAACATGATGCAACACATCACTAATCCAGGGATCAGACACTGGACAACAGTAGGAATTCTCCAGGCCCAAGAGGTGGTAAAGTTCTTGTTGGATCCGTATGTCGTCCATCCAGCAATGATGTTACCGAGCCACCAGAAGTTGTTGTACATACCGGCCATCGTGCCTCGGTAGGCCGGGTGGGCCAGTTCCACAGTATAGGCAGGTCCAGCAGCAGAGGCGATCGAGGCACCAAATCCAAGGATGAAACGGCCGCCGATGAAATGGCCCATCTCGTTTGCGGTAGCCTGTACTGCAGTGCCGACCAAGACTAATGCGCATCCAACAAAAATACATATGCGACGACCGTAACCATCAGCAAGGAAGCCGCAGAATGGGAAAGCTGCAATCTGTCCCAGGTTGTAAATGATGAAGATGATGCCGGCACTGGAGCCCTCGCCACTAAGATTGAAGGTCTCCTGGTACGGCTTCATGGCGTTAATGGCTCCCATGAGGGACGAGTCGAATCCGTTCATTGTGGAGACTAAGTAGCCGATGCCCATGATCATGTACAACTGAATCATGTTCTTCGACCACAGCTTGGGCTTTGACCCTTCGAGGGCAGCAGCTTGTGACCCATTAGTATCATCTACATAATGGTGAATGGCCTTGACGTACCCAGAGCTACTGAAGCAACGACCTTCTCCTGTACATCACCACCCTTGCGCATGTCATCGTCCACCGCGCTTAGCTGATGGGTGATAGCCCCCATGTTCTCTTTGTTGTCCGCCATCGTATGACTGGAACTTGACGAGCTTCGTGTTGGACCTGCAGTTGCGCAACCGCTGGAAGTGATCGACAAGGCCCATCGTAAACCGGGGAGTGGGTCACATTTATATGCATGGCGACATGACAGGCTTCTCCGCGAACCGGTACATGCCAAAGATGCAAGGTCTCTGCACCGAGGCAGCTTACACGTCCAACACGCTCTAATGCCTGTCCGTTCTCATCAAAGCTTGTTGGTAACCGCCACCCGGCACGCCAAGTGAGCTTGTGCAGGCATGTTGAAGTCACAGGCTGGTTCAAAATTGCTCTTCATAGCGCCTCCGACAGCGGATACAATGCTGTGTAGAGGAAAGGCAGCGGTTGCGACTCCTGCAATGGTGTAGCCATTACGAGAAAACCGCCAAACCTGATTCGCAGCTGGGCGCCTTTGCGTCGATTTGCGAGTCACGTTAGAGAATCTGGACAAATCTGGAGAAATCGCGGAGACGAGTGTGGAGTGATCCGGAGAAGAAGTGGGGCCTTGTCGGGAAAAGACACACCCTGTGCCAGCCACGGGCCGAAATCTGATTGCTACAAAAGGTCACGCTAAACAATTGCAGGAACCTGTGCCCTATAGCTTCAAGGTCGTACGGTATCTCACTACTTGAGACATTATACAACGAGGGGTCTCCTTTGCCTGCACTGCTTGCTAAATGTCACCACAAAACAGTCTGTGGACAGCTGTTCGTCTTCCTATTTTAGGAATTACCTGCTCAACGAGACTTTGTCGGGGGTATGTGACCGAGAGCGGCAATCCCTGCCGCATCGGAAAACACTCAGGAAAACGTATTGGCGCTAAGAGAGCAGCGGGGAACCTTGGAGGAATTGATACCGAAACTAAGCCAGACACAGTAGCATTACCATCGATCATCCCGCCAGCGTGATTCAGGCGAACCCCAACTCGCAGCTTCCCCGGTGCAACCCGTCGGCTGTTGCGACACCATCTTGTCAATATCACATGAGGAGTTCCTATGGTCTTGGCCTCAGCATGCGCACCCGGACGGGTTTCCTAATTGGTACATACGACGCCCTGCGGGACTCAGCACTCCGGGTATCGTGGAGTAGCATGGCATTTATCTGCTGAGCGATTGTACCTGCTGAAGTCTTTGTCACTAAACACCTCCAACATGGCTTCGAACACACATCCAGCAGATGTTCCGGATTGGAACAATCTCGACATTTTGCACAAAGGTACTCTGCCAGTACGTGCTTACTTCCACAACTTTGCGTCAGAAGCCGATGCGTTGACGTACGATGTAAGCAAGTCCAAGACGCACAGTCTTTCTGGTACTTGGAAGTTCTCGCATGCGTATTCGCCCTTTGAAGCTCATGAGGGGTTCCAATCGTCCTCATACGATACTTCTAAATGGAGCGACATTGCTGTCCCTGGAATGTGGCAGCTACAGGGATTTGGTAAAGGACCACAGTACACCAATGTTCAATATCATATTCCGGTCGACCCGCCAAATGTTCCTTTCACGGAGAACGAGACTGGCTCCTACGTGAAGAAATTCAGCGTTCCCGAAGACCTGAAAGACGGCCAGATTCGCCTGAGGTTTGAAGGTGTTGACTCCGCGTTCCATGTCTGGGTCAATGGCCAGGAGATCGGCTACTCTCAGGGAAGCAGAAACCCCGACGAATTCGACATAACCTCTGCTGTTGAAAAGAACGGTGAAAATGTCCTTGCAGTTCGAGTATACCAACACTGTGACGGAACATACATCGAAGATCAGGATCAGTGGTGGCTGTCCGGAATGTAAGTACCTTGATGCTGGTCAACGACAACGACTGACTAGCCCAGCTTCCGAGACGTTTTCTTGGTTGGCTTTTCTCAAGAGTCCCGCATTGAGAATGTTTTTGCCCAGACTCTTCTCGATTCTTCCTACAAGAATGCAGAGCTTAAAGTCAAAGTCAGCACCACTGGATCTGGTAGAGTATTCGTCAAGCTCCTAGATGCAGACCAACAGATTGTTGCCTCAAAAGAAGCAGACGCCAACACAGGATCTACCACAGACTTCAGCATTGCTGTTGAAGATCCCCTCAAGTGGACAGCAGAATCCCCGAATCTTTATCATCTTGTTGTATCACTCGATTCGGCTCAATTTGTTGCGCATCGAATCGGTTTCAGGCAAGTCGAGATGAAAGATGGTCTCATCAAGGTCAACGGCACACGGGTTGTCTTCCGGGGTGTGAATCGCCATGAACACCACCCTCAATTCGGAAGAACCATCCCTCTCGAATTCCTCAAACGTGATCTTTTGACAATGAAACAATACAACATCAATGCTATCCGCACATCTCACCAGCTGAACGATCCAAGATTATACGATCTGGCGGATGAGATGGGTTTCTGGGTCATTGACGAAGCAGACTTGGAATGTCATGGCTTCGAGTGTATTGCCGATGCGTCTCTGAACGCTCAAGAGCGCGCCATGCCTTTCCGTGAGCGTCAGCTCTTGACTAGAGAAAAGGCAGCCGAGTGGACCACCAACAACCCAGACTGGACCAAGGCCTATGTCGACCGCGCGGAGCACTTGGTAAAGAGGGACCAACTGCATGCTTCTGTCATCATCTGGAGTCTGGGTAATGAGGCTTTCTTTGGCCAGAACTTCAAGGCCATGTACAACCATATCAAGGCGTACGACGACAGCAGGCCCATCCATTACGAAGCCGACATCTATGCAGAGACGATGGACATGTACTCCAGGATGTACCCGCCAATCGATGAGATCATTCGATTTGGTGAAGATAAGAGCAAGACTAAGCCATTGGTTCTGTGCGAGTTTATTCACGCGATGGGCAATGGTCCAGGTAACATCAAGGAATACGTTGACGCTTTCTACAAATACCCGAGCCTTCAGGGTGGATTTGCGTGGGAATGGGCAAACCATGGTCTCCTCACTAAGGACAAGCAGACATCAGAAGAGTACTACGCTTATGGCGGCGACTTTGACGAAGAAGTTCACGACGGCACCTTCGTCATGGATGGACTGGTCAATTCTGACCACACCCCCAATGCTGGTTTGGTGGAATATAAGAAGGCCATTGAGCCAGTCCAGCTGCTTGAGTCCGATGGCCAGAAGGCGAAGTTCATCAATCGCTATGATTTCATCACGCTGGATCACTTGACTCTTCAATACTCCACTGTTCTAGAGACCGGGTCTGACAGCCAAACTGGATCGATTGAGATCCCATCGGGAATCGCACCAGGCAAAACATTTGAGATTGATCTTCCCAACGTCGAGAATGCCAACGGAGAAGCCCAGTTGACTCTTTCTTTCCAATTGCGAAATGGAACTCCATGGCTTCAGAAGGGCTTCGAGGTTGCTAACGCCCAGGTAGTAATTGCTGCATCTCCCTCACTGCGGGTTCCAGCAAACTCGAACAACAAGCTTGAGCTTGACACCACATCAAAGAACGTCCTCAAAATCACTGGTGGGAGGTCTTCATGGGTCTTCAATACTCTTCATGGAGCCCTCACCTCCTGGAACCAGGACTCCACCGAGCTCATCTCAAAAGCACCTGTATTGGACATCTTCCGTGCTCCCACGGACAACGATATCCCCCAAGACGGCTGGGACTGGAATGACAAGAAACTCCATCTTGCCAAGCCATACACCCAAAAGGTCGAATGGACACAGAACGGAGAACAAGAACTCCAAGTCACAGTCCACCAGCGAATCGCGCCACCGATCCTCTCATGGTCGATCGAAAGCACTCTGCTGTACACATTCAAAGCCGATGGCTCGCTGTCGATTAGAGTCAACGGAATTCCTCAAGGCGAAAACCTTCCCCGTACGCTACCACGCATCGGCCTCGTCACCGAACTGCCCGCGCAATTTCAGCAAGTGGAATGGTTCGGTCGCGGCCAGGGCGAGTCGTACCGCGACAGCAAGCTCTCCCAGCTCGTCGGAAAGTACAGCGTCTCCAGCATCGACTCGCTGTGGGTTGACTACGAAGTACCCCAGGAAAGTGCAAACCGCACCGACACCCGCTGGGTGAAGATCGGAGATGGCAAGACGTCGCTACTCGCGCAATTCGTTGACGTCAAGAACGACAGCAAGCAGCGAAAGACTTTCGATTTCCAGGCGTCGCATTACCGCATGAAGGATGTTGCGGAGGCTAAGCACCCGCATGAGTTGAGGAAGAAGAAGACAAGTGACGTTGTCCTCAGGTTGGATGCGGAGCATCACGGCTTGGGCAGTGGCAGCTGTGGACCGCGTACGCTGGATGAGTATGCTCTGCTCACCGAGCCTTTTGAGTTTGAGGTTTTGCTGCAGACCGAGTAAAGCCATTCCGCTATCCATAGAAAAGAGATATAGAAACTCGACACGACCCCAGAGATAGACTTGCATATCACGGTCTGAACATCCAACATAGACACCCATGATCCCATATGCGCTCACTCTCCCAGCCATCAATCCCCCACCTACCCCTACAAGGAAGAACTCTGACCCAGCCGATCACCAGGTTTCCCCTTCCCCTTCTCATCAGCCCCCTGCCCCGACCCATGCCCTCCACTCCGACCTCCTCCATACATCCTCAGCACATCATCCTTTGCAAGTCTCTGCACCAACTCATCCTCACACCCCCTAACCCTAAGCCCCCTCCCCTTCGAAATCTCCCTGAGCTCCAGCACCTTATACCCCCCATACTGCTGCTCCAAGTGCACCTGCATCTGGCGCTCGTACTCAGCATTGTCCCACTCATCAGCCTCTGCGTCTTCATCTGTGAGATCAGGCTGGGGAGCGTTTTGGAAGTGTGAGAGGGGGAGGGAGGGGATCACGTTGTACGTGCCGTTGTTTTGCCAGTCTGAGACGGGGAACTGGGGGAGACGGGCGGCGTTGGAGTCTTGGGGTGCTTTGGATGGGTTGGTGCTGCCGGGGGACATTGTGGGTGTTAGTGATGGTCTGGTTGTGATAGACTCAGGGGCGGGCAGTGGTGGGTGGTTGTGGTTATAGCTGATCCCAGCGCAGTTATAGATTTCACTGGGGAGGAGACCAGTGAAAAGCGGATCCGGGCGTGTTCACTCACAATGGCAGATTTATTCAGCACGTGTCACATACCGAGAAAGGTCTGCTTCAGAGATCTGGGCTTGCTTTGAGACCACAGCATGAATACTGCATCTTGCCAGCTTCAAGCGGCCACTGTGTAGAGTGCAAGCTACTTGAAAGGCAGCTCTTTGATCGGAGGCCTTCAGGGCTGATTGGCGCCGATCTCTGAAATGTATGGTTCTAAAGAAGACTACGCGATTGATTGGATCGGTTTAGTGCTTGAATCTTGTGGATTGAATCCTTCAAACGGGCCCAGTGGCTACTCGGAGCTGGCAAGGTGTGGTAGATTCGCTCTAGATGATAGACTCTAACGCATCACAGTCTACCTACATATCATTGTCCACCAATTCCATTCACCCTGACATATACACTCTTATGCTCAAGATAGTGATCCATACTGTCAAGCAGACTCTCGCGGCCTGTCCCGCTGCCTTTCCACCCACCAAATGGCAAGTCCCAGGAATTAGTTGGGCTCGTGCAGTTGACGCCCAGCATGCCACTCTCCAACTTCTTTGCTACCCGAAGTGCCCTCTCAATATCCTTGGTGTAGAGGGAAGCATAGAGCCCGAATTCGGTATCGTTGGCCTTTGCGATAGCCTCAGACTCGGTGGAAAAGGTGTTGATGATGACCACAGGACCAAAGATCTCCTCCTTTGCAATCTTCGAGTCCTCGGGCACATCGGTGAAGATTACTGGGTGGATGTGATTAGGGGAGATGTCGTTGTTGGTACTGTCTGCGCCTGTGTCAATCGTCGAACCAGCGTCGTCCTTCCCGAGGGCAATAAACTTCTGCACAGTGTTGTACTGCGTTCTGTCTGCCTGTGGGCCTTGGTTGACGCCTGGCACGGTTGGGTCGCCCAGCTTCCGTGCTTTAGCTACACGTGTGAAAGCTTCAACAAACTTCTCTTTGATGCTCTCCTGCACATATATTCTACTGCTGGCAAAACAAGCTTGGCCAGAATTGGAGTTGATGCTGAGTTCCGTTTCCTTTGCTGCTTGCTCGATATCTGCGTCCTCAAAGATGAGTGCGGGGGACTTGCCGCCGAGTTCGAATACAACTTTCTTGAGGTTGGACTTCGCAGCAGCGATAGCAATGGCGCGCCCTGTCCGAGTTGATCCCGTGAAGGAGAGAGCCCGGACTCTCATATGCTCAGATAGTGCCTGCCCAGAGACCTGTCCATGACCAGAGAGAACGTTGATGACACCCGGCGGAAATCCGCACTTTTCGATCCATTGCGACACTTTCCACGACTGCGATGATGTCAGCGAAGGACAGTAAGACTTTGAGGGGCAGTCTTGCCGTCAGCGGTGCTTTCTCACTCGACTTCACAACGACACAGTTACCTGCCGCCAGCGCAGGTGCGACCTTCTTCGCAAAGAAGATCAATGGAGCATTCCAAGGAATGATAACAGCAACAACTCCGAATGGCTGCCTTAGACTCATGTTCAGGAATCCCGGAGAATTCAAGCTGGTGTGACCCTGCGGGTACGCTGCTTCAGCGAAGTAGTTGTACTGCGTGACTGCATAGTTGACGTCGATGCCATGTGTACTGACAGGTTTACCCATGGAGATGGCATCAAGACGAGCGAGTTCGTCTTTCTCAGCGATATGCATCTCAGCTAGCTTCTTGAGCGGTGCTCCGCGCTGCTGTGGGGAAAGAGCACTCCATGCTGGGAAGGCGGCTTGAGCAGCTTCAACTGCATTGTTCACATCATCGATGGTCGCTTCCGCAACTAGTCGCTTCTGTCAGCCACGAAGGACGTTGAAAGAAGCCTTTAGGTTAGTGTGATACCTTTAGCGACCAGATCCCCGGTATGTGGAGAGAATAGGTCGAAAGTGCCATTGTCACCAGCCGGGACGAGCTGGTTGTTGATCAAGAGCTGTGTTTTGATTACGTCTGCCATGCTGAACGTTGCTGCCGCAATTTCGCGATGACTGCGGATTCAGACCGTATACTACTCAAGCTACGTACTATGCGTGGTGATGTCAGGAACTAGATCTGCAGAGCTCGAGTTTTAGTACCGCAGCCGAGGACTGTAAGCGCGCGTGCTTGGTGGGGCACTGCTCAATGCTTTGATTTCATCCACCGGCTACCATCCCACTCATAAACGTTTGCGCTGTCGTCGATCGAACCCTGAACATTAGGCACAGGCATGTAACACCTGTAGCCTATCTTGTATATAAGCAAGGTCGATCCAACGTATAAAGTCGACCACCTCCGCGAAACCAGTCAACGGGTTGTCGGTATTACCACTAGCTCATGACCAACAGCCTCGATGACGCACGTTGCTTTACAACACAATCTTTAGACGCGCGACAGCTGTCAGCCAAACAAAGCAGCAGCCGCGGCGGCCGCGCGATGCACGATATTTGGAAGACGCTGCCGTGATCACAGACCGCAGAACACGAAAACGCTCTGACATCCGCGGATGCGGAACTGTATCCTGACGCCTGTAGGGCTAAAAACCCACCCATGTGTTCCGCGGAGGAAGTCGGCCAACTTGGAGGCAGTTTGGAGCAATTGGAGTAGACGAGTACGGGAGCACAGACGCTTCCACAAAGGGGACGACTCGAAGTGTCCATGCACTTTGATTTGGTCTGACTCAATTTGCAACTTCCCATCCAAAAACGGTCATTTTCCCCATTAAAGGCTTTGACACGGGAGGCCTCGATCTCAAATCTCGTGGCATACCTTCCTCTTTCACGCTGCGCACCTGCCGACATGGTACCTGCGTCAGCGGGCGATGCCGTCCCGAACTTCTTTTGAAGTGCCGAGCAGGCTCCAGAACCAGGTCTGTGGTAGCGTACGCAATCAAAAGCTAGGTTTGTAGAGGTTAGCACAATCTTCCTACAATCTCTCTGTCGCCTTGTCCTGTATCGACTTGTTGGAGAGGAGATAAGATAAGATTCGACACGATATCGTCATCGGGACGTAGGTCTGTGGAAAATTTCGTGATGCTTCTTGCTTTCGATTTGAGTCGGGATTGACGTTTTGCTGGGACGCTGAAGTTCTGCTGTGCTGCAGAGTTGCACCAAGAGACGAGAATTCGTCCGGAATTACAAGAGCTCGTATTGCTTACATGGCGTGCCTCGGTCTTTTCTTTTCTAGGCAAGACTACCTGGACGATTTACATTCTTACGCACGTACCGTGTGCGCCTGTTAGCAGAGAGAGCTTATACGTCGCCGGTCATCATATCCTCGGTGGAATGTTCCGGGTTCGGAGGCAGGCTTTGCGTTGCTTCTTCTTCGGTCATACCACTCATGACAGTCGAGAACGGCACGCCGTTACGCATCCGCCGGCAATCCCGTCGCGCTCAAATAGCGATCGTCGAAACACAATCTTAAGATGGATCGAGATTAGTGATAGTTCTTATTTGACGGAAGTGTTGTTGAGTAATATGCTCAATCAAGATGTCAGGTCATGTGGACCATCTTTCAGATCTTGAGAGATTGCTTCGGGATCAAATCGAAAATGACTAGTAAGATGACGGTGAAATGACCTTTTCAGGTATGCAGTCTCTTCAACCCAGCAGATTGCGATGTGGTCAGTATGTTAGGAAGCTGGGCGTGTCCGCGTCTTTAGTCTGTTGCAGTCTAGTAAACCGTTGCAGTACGCAGTGTCAACGCTTGGTAACGAGCGTCTCCACTTAGTGACCAATGTGCAAAAATACATTCGGAATGTACATGCAGTACATGTGCGCAGCACACTGACTTAGCAGTCACCTTTGTTGCCCAAGTTACGTGTTTTGGTGTTGCGAACATTGTGTATGGCAGTCGCATTCGCTCTTGCCGAAATCCGAGAGCGAATATATTCCTCGGTCCGAACATCTTGAACTCAGCCCTACGGTCAGCCCTACCGCGCTGCAAATGACGTTGCCGTTGGTTATGGCAGATGTCCAGCCTTTAAGGTTTCGTCTCCAAAGCCTATTTTGTGCGGATGTCTCCGCTTGATCGCTGCCGTTCGGGTAGTCTCTGGTAGCGAACCGCCAGAACCCGCTTCGTGTATAAAGTTTTCGAACGTTCGACTACAACCGTAAATGCCAAAGCCGCTGGTTGTTATTCGAGCACATAAGATTGTGAGTTCAAAAATCGGAAGATGCGATGTGATAAATTATGTCACGTATTAGTATGTACAGCCTATAGATAATGCCAACTCCAAACCATGCAAGGCTCCTCCAGAATGAACGCCGCATGGTGAAATGACGCTTTCTTCAATGTGGTTGTGATGGCAAAGATCCCGCAGGAGGTTGGCCATGGCCATGGCCATGAGCATTCGGTGCCCCTTCATTACCAAGTAAACTTCCCAAATCACCCCAATTCCAGTCGTGAATGTTGTTGATCGTGAAGTCCATGAAGCTCATCTGGGTATTGCGATCAAATCGTGCAGTAGAGTATGCTGGACCTGCATACTGCGGTTCTGGATAAAAACGCCCGGGTATATTATCGGCGAACATGTAAGCGCCGCTATTTGCTGAAGTTTGGTGGAAAGGGTATAAAGCAGCTTCTTGCGAGGGCAGCTGTGGCGGCCGCGAGGTCTCGCGATGAAGATTGCGGGGAATTTCAGATTTTGAAGCACTCGGGGCGGGCGAGGTATTCATCGCGTTGACCATAGACTGTAGCTCAGGTACAATTGAGGCAAATTTCTCAATGGTTCCAGGCATATGCGGATTCTGCTTGTGCCGCTGTGCCAGGTCGGCCAGCTGTGAGAGCAAAATACGCGACGCAGACATATCTGTGCCTGTGATCTTATTCAGGCAGACCAGATCAAGCACCAGCGCTGAGCTTGAAGCCAAAGCAAACCATATGTCCCACCACGTAATGGCATCGAATCTTCCAATAGACTCCAGCTTCAGAAGTATACGGGCCAAAGATCGACCGGAGTCTGAACATGACTCTGCCATAGCCAAGAGAGCCGTATTGGTCGAATCTTTGCCTTCTTTGGATAGAATGTTCGCTCGCGTAAGCAAAGCAGAGCGACACAAAACAATCACTGTGTAGTGATACAGGCCATGTAGCATCAGAATAGGCCGCTGAAAAGCAGGCGGCGCAGAGTCCAAGGCTTCCACTCTCAAATGCTGCGGAAGCAGATCTCTCCACCTTTCCATGTCTCGTAAGACTCCGGCTGCTGGAGATAAGGGGCCAACATAAGACTCGTCGTTTGAGTTGGCTCGGGCCGTCTTCGGTGCACGACACGCTGAGCCTAGTTGTACAACTAGGCGATTGTACCATTGGCTATACTCTGGCGGATTGTGCAAGTCAGAGCCAACAAGTCGGTCGTTGACACAGCTGACCTTGCTACCTGGATGCTCGATGGCACTAGGACGGTCGTAAGAAGAGACCTGCATTTGCTCGTATGCGTACAGCGTCCACCACAGCCGTTTGCGCAATTCTCGCGCCAGTGGAGTCTGTACAGTGTTTGCCTTGTCCTGGTGTAAGCCAATGGCGAAGGCTATGCGCACCGCAGTACCGGTGAGGTTCCAGCAAGCATCACGGTGGTTGGTGTTATGCAAGTGGAGTGACGCCAGCAGCAACGCTTGCACGGCCACAACACTCGAGGTGAACATGACTACAGGCAGGAGCTGTTGCACCCTCCTCCACCACAATTTCTCTTGATCCTCCCGAAAGGTGATTCGCGCGACGCGGCGCGACAATAGCAGGACACACAGGAAACTGCAAAGCCATGCAGGGTCTGCAGAAGCTGGATCGAGCCGGTAGCCTTCGTATGCTTCTCTGAAGCTTGCTGTGTCTTGGTCAGCTGTGTGCTGGGGACAGGGTCAGGGTCAGGGTCAGGAACACAGCAACTCACCTTCATAGAGAACAGGGAAGTCTGGGTTGATGTGATCGAAATAGGCTCCAATAAGCGACTCAAGGCTGGGCACCTCGCTCGGTTGAGCACTAGGTATTGTATGGACACCCGCGGGCGAACTGTGATCGGCATTGGTCGTTGCGTTGGGGTGAGATAAACTGCGCGAGTCGTTTCGAGCGTTGTCAGGCTCGATAGGCTCCTCGTCTGCGGCGTTCCTTCCAAAGAGCACAAACGAGCGCAGCTCGCCAGCCCCGATAAGTGATCGCAGCTTCAAGTGGAAGGAGAAGGAACTGGCAGGTCCGATGTATTGCACCTGTCCTTGCTGGTCTGGCAGCAACGATAATTGCTCTTCGCCTTCCTTGTCGCTGCCACTGTTCACCTCTGCATTGCCTTCAGCATCGCCCGAACCAGGCAGCGCGATGCCGAGCGAGCCGCCCAGCTGTCGCAATTCTTCCAGATCGTTTACATCAGCTTCAGGTAGGAGGCCCTTGACCAGAGACTCCAGCAAAGCTAGCCGGTTCCCCAAGCCTTCAACGCTGCCATATAAACGCTTCTTGCGCGGTTGCGTCGTCAGGCATTCGATATTGTGGCTAAGGCAATAACGACAGGCATCTTGCCCAGGCTCTTTTCGGCATTTTTGTTTGCGCGACTTGCACTTGTCACACGACGTCTCGGTACGCTTGCGTTTGTCCAAAGGCACCCTTCGCGAGTTCGTGCTTGCTGGCGCCGTGGGAGTAGAAATTGGAGTCGGTGTTGAAGTTGATGTCATTGGCGCGGGAGGCATCATCATGGCGGAGACGATCGATTCGCGAAACGACTGCGGTTCACGACGGCGGAGTGCATTGGAGGCGCGTGAAGAGACAGTGAATCGAACAGCACGACTGCAGGCATCCGAATATCAAATGCAGGGCCTCAAACGGGTCCAGCACGGCGATAGCCATGGGCTAGGCCACTTTTTGGCGTCTGCAGACTGCATCCGCGCCATCTCAAGCTCCATCGGCGCGTATCGGCGTCGCGCATCTGCAGGAACATGGGGTGGAGTTCGCCCCAGATTTTGCGCGTGCGCCATGTGCCCAATTCTCCGAATACATTGCCGTACATTTACCCGGTGTCGAGTTCATAACTCCGCTAGGGTGCACCGTGGGAATGCTCGTAGAAACGGATTAATTTCTTAAACGCTGCTACATACCCATTGCAAAGTTTGCTGTCCCTCAAGCACTTCAAGGTCGTCTTCCGAAGCATCACACATGTCAGGACCGACAGCCTGGTTCTTTGTCGATAGCCCGCTCGCGTTCTGGATCAGGTTCTCACCCGAGATGTCTGTCTAATACCGCAGTTTTCGCGACGCTGGAGGTACTCCTGCCACTCATCTTACCGCGACGGCTGGTAACCTAGAAACATGCTGAGCAACGGCGGTGACCGAGCATACTTGGCAGAGCACGCACTCAGCCTCCCCACTTAAAGCAAGCTTTTTAAGATTGCGTCTGAGCGGACAGCTGTAGGTCTGCAGTCTGCAAGGGCAAGTTCGTAGTTTACCCAAAGCCGCGTAAGTACAAATTACAGCAGAGGTTCGTATTGACTGTTTTACAGTCTTTCACCAGAAGCTTGCCGGATTGAGCCTAGTATTGAACTCCTTATCAACCTCTGCATCATGCCACTATGGTCATATGGAGCGCTCTGAATCAGCCAAACTCTACCGGAGATGTGTGCTCCGGAGCATGAATGCGCAAGCGCCCGCGCTGAGGGTGTCGTTCCTATTCTCGTACATCGCCCTCTTCCGCGGAAAGGACCTAGTTGCATCCACTATGGCAGAAACTCGGCAGCCTTGAGCTTGGCTTTCTATTGAGAAGAGCAAAGTTTCGATTGAACCGTGTGTTCTGAACGCGTGAAAGTTGACATGAAACGTCGGCGTGGCTTTTCGTGTGTTCGCTCCGCGAGTCAGTCGCTACTTGCCCGATTGCTTCCCACTGCCCAGAAGTGGATGTCAGACGAGAATTTGCATGCCGTGTCAGGACTCAGGACGGCTTCGCTAGAAGTTCGGAACACCCTACAACAAATGTTGTGCTTCGAAGTCGAGTTGCTAACCCCAGATCGCCACTAGTTCATGGATTCGTCGCTTGCTGTCACGGGTATCGGCGCTGTGGCTTACGCCTACTGAACCTTCTCTACCATGTACGATGCCATGTGGACTATCGAGACAAACCTGCCAATGTACGAAGTAGTTTTGGTTTGCGAAACTACAAGGGACCCAAGCCGCAGCATGCGCACATAGATGTTCCGCCCCTCCGTTACCATTTGTCCGCTTCCCCGTTGGCATCGGCGTACAACACTCATGCTACGTCCCATTGGACTCAGTGTGCCGCGTCACCGGTCGTCGGGTAATGCACCTGTTGTCATCGAAACTCTGCTTCGATGAGATTTGCAGTATCGTGGCGGCCCAACTTGTGGTCAATACCATCGTAAGGTCAAAATCAACTGGCGCTCCGGAGCCTGAACGGAAACAGCAAGAGGCCGTAGTTGCATGCAACACGTAGCATTCTCTGCTAGGTTGATGATCACTGCCTGATGCCCGACATTTTTCTGGATCTTTCCTAGATATCACGCCAGAAGTGGGCTATCCACTTGTGGGTATTAACATCATTGGCGGAACAATGCAGTTTCCCTGAGACAGCAGATGAGTGCGAGTGCGAATGCGATTGCCGATGCGACTACAGATGCAACTGCTTCTTACTTCCGTCCCGTCTCGAACAAGGCCAGATCTCAGATGATTACCAACCCTAACCACTTCGGCCTGGATTCCCGGACAGGTAACTTGGTGGATTCCCTTTTGTGTCCGTCCATAGAGCACTCGCTTAAAGTATCATGCTGCTACATCGATATTCTCCCGGTGACTTGGACGACGGCTGTGGGGCCGTGCTGGCGCGGGAGTATACGCTGTACGCAGGCCTCAAAAGCATCCACACAGAGGTGGGTTTCTCCAGTGCTTCGCAGTCATTTCACCGATAGCACGGATGCATGTACCCTCCCTACTCCTCCGCGGGCAGAGCGAAGATGGATTTTATATACTTGAAGTCTTCAGTGACCTGAACATCTAACGTTATCTTTTGTAATATCCGGCTGACTACATTGGCATCATGGCTAACCAGCAACACAATATTGCCATCATTGGGGCAGGAATTGGAGGCCTAGCCCTTGCTATCGGCTTGGCTCACCACGAGATACCCTTCACTATCTACGAATCAGCTCCGGCTTTCTCGACAGTTGGTGCTGGTGTTGGACTCGGCCCTAATGCACTTCGGGCTATGGACCTCATAGACAGGAGGTTTCGCGACATGTACATGAAGATTGCCACAGGTAACCTGAGGCCTGAAAAGAAACACGTCATGATGGAGGCGATGCTTGTTGAAGAGGGCTTAGGTGAGGGAGAGAGCTGGTGGGGCCACGGTGAATGGGGGGCCCCATACTTCGAGAGGACCGGCGCTCACAGGAAGGACCTTCTCGATATCATGACGAGCTTTATCGACACAGATTCTGTCCGCTTCAACCACTCTGTTGTCGGTATCGAAGAAGTACAGGACCAAGTCGTGTTGACGTTCGCAGATGGACAGGTAGCAAGACATGCTGCAGCAGTCGGTTGTGATGGTATCAAGGGCTCCTCGAGGCGCGCAGTCCTTGGTGCCCGGTACCCCGAGTTGGTTGCACCCCAATATACACACAAGTACGTCTACCGAACGATTGTTTCCATCGAAGACGCCAAGCTATTCTTAGGTGATCTGGTGACGGATGCAAAAATGTATATGGGCAGAGATTGCAATCTGTCTACGTATCCGATCAGTGAAGGCAGGCAAGTCAATGTCGTCGCTTTCAAGAAAGACCTCGACTCTTGGCAACATGAGGGGAATACTCGCGATGTGGACAGAGGTACGATGCTACAAGATTTTGCGGGTAGCAAGGTTGACACGAGGCTTCTGAGATTGATACAGGTACGCCACGAGAATCAACACCTTATAAAACACCACACAAGCATACAGATAAAAGCCGACGTCAAGCCCCACTTCGTCATTGAACATTTGAGAAGCACGACAAACTGATACTGTCCAGCACATGAAACCAACACAGTGGGCAATCTTCGACCACCTCAACACACCAACCTACTACAAGTCTCTAGTGTGCCTCCTCGGCGACGTCGCCCACGCAAGCGGCCCCCACCAAGGCGCAGGCGCGGGTCAGGCTCTCGAAGACGCCCTGATCCTGAACCACACACTCAATGCTCTGTACTCCACTGCTCCACCAGACACATTCAACCACCCATCACCAAACCGCACACGAGTATTCAAAGCCGCCTTCCGAGCCTACGATGAGACCCGCCGACCTCGGGCTCAGGAGCAGGTCCGGACGGCGCGCGATTGCGGGGAGATTTATAACTTGAGGGATCCCGCTAGTGGTGAAGAGATTGGTGTTGAGGAGGCATTGGCGGATCTTAATGGGAGATTCGAGTGGATTTGGCAACACGACTTGGAAAGCGATGTCAAGGTGGCAAGGGAACGGACTGCGGAGTTGCTGGGGCAATTGGAGCCTTAGAATTAATGCTATAGAGCCAGTGATACAGGACGATGGAGGCGGGTACTCTAAGGGAAGGGGTATGGACACTACCTCGAGGAATTCATCCACAGATTGTGTGATCGGGAGCTTGTGTTGACTTGGATGTAGAGAGAGGTGCCAGATGCGCATGGGGACAAAGGGATGGGCACTACAAGTAAGCTTATGTGGCTTACAAGTAGTTCCCCTCAGATTGCGAGCACAGTACATTTCTATATGGCGGTATCTGAACATCTGAATGGTAGCATTGCAAATTCCTATCAAGACGTAAGATGATAGACATGCAGGTACACCTTATCCTCTCCTAAATTAACATCACCTGGCAGCGACCAGTCCAGCAGTGCAGTCTCCTCAAACCCAGCATCGTTCATGAGATCAAAGAACACGAGTTCGCTGTCATGCCGCATCTTCATCGCTATACCTACGACAATCTTCCTGTTTGCATCAGCCAGTCGGCGCAGTGTGTTCACGAGTGCTGGGCTGAGACACGTCAGTCGAGAAATCACAGAACTAACAAGTATTCCATACCTGCTATCTGAATTGTACGTGCAATCCGACGCCAGTACCAGCTCGGTTTTCGTGCGCGACTGCAGGAGCCAGGCAGGCAACTCGGCGTCCCAGTTCAGCTCTTCGAAAGCAAGACTCGATCCGTTTCGCAGATCTGTGCTAAGGCCACTGATATTCCTTTCGACGATTTCTTGTGCCTCGGGGAGATCAGTTAGTGTCACTTGGCAGTTAGGAAGGAGCGCTGCGAGCGTCATGCCCACGATGCCACAGCCAGTACCGAGTTCAAGGACGCCCAGGGTAGAATTGAGGATGCGCGAGGAGAAGCCGAGGGCTTTTGCCAGCTCGCTCTGCTTGGATGTTGTGAGCTGGGTTATTTGGCATGATAGTGTTATGCCAGCGTCCCTTGTTCAGGTCAGTCAGGGCGTATTTAATGGGGTGGGAGGGTGCCGCGTACCATAGGTGTCGAGCGATGCTCTCGCCTGTCTCTTCCCATACTTTTATCGTTCTGTTCGCGATTTTGAATCGCCTCTCCACAAGCTTCACTGCTTCTTTGTTTCCCTTTGAATTGAACTCGGCGCTCCATGCGGAGACAATTCCATGGGACTCTGGATTGCACAGCTCCTCAAATGTATCGAAATGCGCTTTAGAATGTACGCCGACACGAACACGCAGAGGGCCTGACGTGTGCCATTGCTTTAAAGGGAGTGTAACAGCAAGCGTGCGCATCTCCGCCGTCCACTCCAACGAGCGCTCGACCAAGACTTCATCACCCTGGAAGTCGCGCTCAGGCGAGATGAGCTCTGCAACCAAGGATGCATCGTAGGGTAAGGTTGAGTCACCCAGGTCAGATGTGATATTAATCAGACAGTAAACACTACTTTTGTTTGTACCCTTCTCGGTGGTAATCCGAGGTGTTTTCAAGAAGCGGACATAGCGCATATTGGCCGATGAGCTTGGTGTTGAGGCTCGGTGGGCGTGGGGTAGCCGTGGGGTGTCAAGCTAGGGTGAATTGATCCGCAAGAGCAAAGGCACGACGTTACGTCGTCATCCAAGCAGCCCTTTGAACAATCTTACACCCTCGACCCACTGCCATCCCTTCGCACAGCTGGCTACATGCGCCGTCCCATGACCTGAGCGACTGCGCCGACTGCGCAACGCTGCAGTACACGACTTTTTCCTCACCTCCCCGCCAGCATCGACATCCACCGCCGTCATCATGTACCGCCGCGGCGACCCACGCTGGAACCGCACGATCCAGCACATCTCGGAAAACATCGAGCACGCGAATGAGACCGCGGCTGAAAACCTTTACGGCTTCACGCAGCGCTACGTCAACCCGTGTCTGTCCTCGCTCACCAATTGCTGCAATGCCGTCACCGCACCCTGCTTCCCTTCCAACGAGGACCTACGCCGCCGCAACCGCGCGCGCTCCCGCGGCCGCGCAGAGCTGAGCTTCGACTTCTACGACGACTGGGAGGAGGACGAGAACGACGGGCTGCTGGGCTGGGGCAACGACAACCTCGAGCGTTTCCTGGGCACCGCAGCCAACTACGGCACCACTTCGCAGCCCAGCCGCCAGCGCGCCATGAGCTACGGCCAGCGCGCGCGGGACCCGCGCTTCGACACGTCCAGACGCAAGAGCACTGCGCATGCCCGCGAGGTCCAGGACCCAACCCTCATCCCCAGCTCCTCGTACTTCGGGTTCCTCGGCCGGCTGCCCTTCAAGCTGGGCGGCAAGGGCCTGCGGTACAAGCCCAGCGCCGCGGATCTCACCGAGCACCCGGGCGCGCTGAGGCGCAGCATCGAGGAGGAGCAACCCTTGATCGAAGATAGCGAGGAGGACCACCCCGGCAGCGACTACAAGACCCAGATCCAGCAGAACACGCACCGCCGCGCCCGCAGCAACACCCACACTTCGGGCCACACTACCGACTCCTTCTCCAGCCGCGGCGACATCTTCCCCTCGGAAGACGAGCTCGACGACGCGGTCCCGCTGGACGACGAATTCACAATCGCACTCGAGCGGCGGACCACAGGGGGCGGCCAGAGCGGGGAGCTCGACAACCACAGTCACAGTCACAGCGGCAAAAACACGCGCAGCAACAGCACCAAGCGACCCAGCCGGAGCACGAGTTCCCGCACCGTCAGCAGCGGGAAGAAAAGCGAAAGCACCACGGACAACACCCACCCAACCATCACAGACCTCGACCTCTCCTCCCCCACCGTCCCCACCCTTGCAGACCTCTCCCTCGAAGAAGAACGCGCCCGCCTCGACGAGGAATCCGAACTCGACCGTCGCCGACAGAACGCCCAACACCTTGCTGTCCAGCGCGGGCTGGTCCCACCCACACCCACATCTGCACCCGCACCTGCACCCGCTGATCCCTCGACGACACGTGCGGCGCAGATGAGCACGCTACACTCTTCTGTGTCCCCGCTTGTGCGGAGCCCTGTGAGCGAGACGCCCAGGACGCTAACGGCAGAGGACGGTGTCTGTATAGTGGGTCCTGGGACCGGGGAGGAGGTGGTAGGGGGAGCCGGAGGGGACCGACCAGGGGCCCAGCTGGAGCACGAGCTGGAGCACGAGATGGAGCTGGATCAGGAGCGAGACCAGCGCGGTGCTGCTGAGAGTCAGGACGAGCGTCCTGCTGTTACCGCTGTGCGGTCTGGGGATCAGGGCGAAGAGGAGTTTGTGCCTGCTAGGTTACCGCGTTTTGGGTGATTGGTGAGGGGGCGGGGGTTGAGGGGATGAAGGGGGGGTTGCTGGTGCCAGTGTTGTAATATAGATGGGGTGTGGATAGAGTCGGTGCAACGAAACGGAATGAGTTATGAATTTACGCAAGATCTCTCAAAAGTACGGTAAATTCGATTTGCTCAGACCCCACAAACCTCCCCGTCTGAAAACAGAAGACTACTACACCCCCATATTCCCAAAGGTGACGTTCCTCTTGGTCAACCCCCTGTAGATATCCTCAAGCACATCCCTCTTGCGCTTCCTCCCCTCATCCCTCTCCAACTCCTCAACCCGCGCCTCCTCATCCGCGTCTTCATCCTCCTCGGTGCGGGGCTTCCACGCCACAATGCTGCCGTCCGCATGCGCCGAGTACAGCTCGACATCGTGCGCGCGCCAGGCCAGACTCGTGATGCGGTCGCGGGTGTTGCGCGTGCCTTTGGGGCCGTTCGCACCAGCACCAGCAGCAGCGGCGGCGGCTATGTCGACAGCGCGCTTTGCGGGCTCCGGGCGCCGCATGCGCCGCAGCAGCTTGCCGTCGAAGAGCTCGTAGAACAGCATCTCGTGCTCGTTGGGGAAGAACATGGTGTCTGCGTGGGCGGGGAAGTGGTGGCGCGGGGGGAGGAGGGGGATGATAGGCGCGAGACCCGAGTTCTTGACTGTGGGGCCGAAGTTGGCGAGCGTGTTGGCGTAGGTTGCTGTGTCCCAGACGCGGATGCGCTGGTCGTGGCCCGTGGTGACGAGGTGGCGGGCGTCTTCGGTCCAGGCGATGCCGTTGACAGCGCCGCGGTGCGCTTGGGTGCGGCTTTGTGCGTGGGTGTATGAGTGTGAGGGTGCGGCGGTGCGGCCAACGGAGTCTTCGAGATCGAGTGATCCTAGAGATCCAACACTGCGTCGGATATCCCAGAAGCGGACTGTGCCGTCCGTTGCGCCAGAGGCAAGGAGGTGTTCTGTTACAGGGCTCCAGGCTGTCGAGAGCACGGCGCCTGCATGCCCCGCGAGACTGTGTGTTGTGGCGCCCGAACGAAGGTCGACCAGGCGAACGTTTGGGCCTTGGGTCGCGCAAGCAACGAGGAGATGGGAGGCGATGGGGGAGAGAGCGATGTTGTAGACGACAGCGTCGAGGTCGAAGGCAGCTGAGGCTTGTAGAGTCTCGCTTGAATAGAGCTTGACCGTGTGGTCGTACGACGACGTGAGGAAGGCAAGAGAATCGAAAGGGTAGAAGTCGACCTGGGTTATACCGAGCTTGTGCTCCTTTGCTGTTTTGTTTACTGCTGAGAGAGGGAGTTGCGTATCTCCACTCTCTGTGCTCGTGGTCGCAGCTTCGAGGTCCCATATAGCAATCGATGAGTCTGCGCCGCCTGACAGAAGGTAGCGACCTTCAAATCTATCGATAGCCAAGGCGTTCACGCCTGCAACGTGGGCTGGAATGCGCGTATGGGGGTCGTCGTTGGAGGGAAGCCGATGGCTGAACGTCAAGGCGGCTGGCTGCAGGGCATACACCAGGTTGGTGGCGGTCGCGCGCTTGAGCACATTGTTGGGTGAGAAGCCGTATGCGCGGTCGAGCAAGTGCTGTTGGGTGGTCATATGCGCCTACATGCTTTGCGCGTGAGTGTGGTGCGGTGCCAGGCAGAGAGCTTATGGACCAGACGGAAGATGACGTCGGTGTTCATCGTCGGAGCTCTGCCTCTGAGCCTAGAACTACCTAGCGTTTGTCCTTCACCACGCTAGACTTTTTCGTGTAAGCCCAGACCACAAACACCTTACAGTGCAAGATGTCACGCAGGCTATACAATGGGACGTCTACCCGTGCGTCCTCCGGGTCTGCAAACGGTGACGAGGATGTGGTCGAGGAGAGATCTCTCAGACGCCCTGCCAACGTGTATGATGCGATCGCAGGTAAGTCAAGCTCGACAGCAAAGCAGGCCGCAATCTAATGAATGCAAAGGACGTGTCACCCAAGCAGGGTTAGTTGGAAATATCAAAGACGTCAAGAGCTCTAGACAGCCTCTTCGGCCAGACGAGGTGCTCTTCAAGCAGGCCAACGCACCTATCCGGTATGAGGAGACTGACTACTACAACGCCCATGCCCGTCTGCCGGCGAACCAACAGCTACCCAGTAGTGAGCTACTCACCGCGATCCATGCTTATGTGTCTAAGTTGTATTCTCGCAATACAGAGGGCGACAGTCTGCCCGCTTGGAAATGCATGGACGAGACAGCTCTGATCGCACTGGGAATTCTCATGGAAGAGAGCGCGCGAGAAGTACTTGGCGAGACGGGTGACTTTGCCTTTGTTGAGGCGGCGGATGACGAGGAAGAGAAGATCTTAGATTCACAGAGTGGGAACGCACCGGCGGATGCGGAGACTTCGGGCTCAGAGCAAATGTCAAGAGCAGCCTCGATTGCTTCGGACAGCGACTCAACGAGCGATGGCTCACGCTACTCTTCAGAGGAATCTGACTGAGCGTATACATTCTCCATGCTGATTGAGACATTCGTTTCCTGCGGTAGGAGCAGAGGCGCTCGCCAGGACGAGAAGGAAGAATGATATCCACCGATGACCACACGCGGTGAGCCCCGAGACTTACATTGCGCGTAGATGGAACACCCCAAGAGCGCTGAGAGCTTCGATCCGGAGTCCACAAAATGTACGTCAGGGAAGTTTTGGATCAAAGGCGTACGTTGGTTTGTTGAGATGCGTGACTGCCTTGTTCATTGCTGCTGGCTCGTGTCATTCACCGAGGAAGGCGCGCACTGCAGGCACCCCAAACCCACGTCCTCGAAAGCCAAAGCTTTCTCAACTGGCGCGAAGCATCACCTTCAATTCCAAGTCTCGCATTCAGTGCCATCGCATAGCAATCATGGTATGTCGCCAGCTGGCTGGTGAAGCGCAATCAGTGACATTTCCTAGCCCCCAAAGACAAATGTCAATGCTCAGAAGCAAGAGATGATCCTCGCTTGGTTTCGCAAGACCGGGCTCGCATACAGCATCAAAGATTTGGAGAAGCTACTACCATCCGTTGCCTCTATCAATGGTATGGCTGTGAAAGAATACATCCAAGCATTGCTCGGCGACGACTCGATCAACACCGAGAAGATTAGCAACGTCGGCTGGTATTGGAGCTTTTCAAGCCAAACCAAACGGGAGAGGGAAAAAGTGCTGGCAAAAGCCCAAGAGCTCCATGACAAGGCCAGTGCTGCGTCGGCAGAGCTTCAGAAGAAAGTGGATCAAGCTGGTGCCGCGCGTGCAGAGGATGAGGGACTGCTTGCAGGGACAGGTACTTCAAATGCACTGCGCGAGAGCTTTTGTAACCCGAGCAGGTGGCGATCGAAAGGCACTGGTGATCAAGCACGATGAGCTACACCATCATGTCGAGAAACTCCGCCTAGAGCTCGCTACATACAGTGAGCATGACCCCGTTGAGTTGAGCAGAAAGACTGAGGAGACTCGACGTCTTCGTGCGGCTGTGGAACAGTCCACGGAGCACATTTATTGCATGGAGGGCTGGCTCAAAGAGCGTGTACTTGACCGGGAGAGCCAAGTCTGCTTCCTCAAAGAGTGTTATGGCGAGGAATGGGATGACGAAGATGGAGGTCTTCGGGAGCTTTGATGCCCTGCTCCTGCAGATGCATTACATGACATATGTAGCTAGCGAAACGCGCAGGAGCAGCATACCAAACTTAGGTCAATATAGAAACCACAGACCGGTATCTCAGCAGATCTTCAAATCACTTATGGTCTAGCTCTCAAGAGCATCATTTCGAATCATCTACGCTATGTCCAAATGCGTGGTTGAGTCACTTGGATGACTGATTTGAGGCTGTTAGTTCGTGTGGCTGACGTGCACGGCCTCTCCGTCATTGATTGATTCGCTTGCGAGGAACGAGCGTCATCTGAAAGTAAAGCTTTGGCGAACGCTCATTGCCAGCACCACAACTAATAACCGCCTTTGCTGGCTTGCGCCGCCCACTTCTTTCTGCGCTTACACTGTACTTATCTTTCCATTCTCTTTCAGATTTAGCATTTATCTATCTGCACATACCGCTTCATAGAGGCTTTACAAGAGACAAATACCCCGCGATGGCCGACACTGGAGCTCAAGACGCCGCACAGGGACCGACGAGCCCTGCGAGACGGGGTGGGAGAGGCCGAGGGCGTGGCAGGGGAGCACACGCTGGTACCGAAGACGGGTATGAACAATCTGGCTCGCGCGCACGCGGCAGAGGGGGATCCTCAGCAGGCCGTGGACGAGGAGGTCGCGGGAGAGGAGACGGCACAAACAGTCGTGGTGGGCGGTCTGCTATAGATAAGGGCAAAGCGCCGGCGACAGAAGGGGAAGACGCAGGAACCGCACCGAGCGTCCCAAGACCAGTCGCTGAGGAGGCTGTGGACGACGATGCTGAAGTCTGCTTCATCTGCGCCTCGCCGGTGCAGCACACTGCAATTGCGCCGTGCAACCACCGGACCTGCCACATCTGCTCGATCAGGATGAGGGCGCTGTACAAGACAAAAGCCTGCGCGCATTGCAGGACCGAGTCCGACCATGTTGTACTTACCGACGACCACGAGAAACCATATCAGGAATTCTCAGGTAGCGACTTCTTCAAGGTCGACGACAACCTCGGTATCAAGTTTGAGAAGTCGGAGATTTTTGAGGATGCCAGGCTACTATTGCAGTACAATTGTCCGGACAGCGAATGCGATGTTGCGTGTTTAGGCTGGCCCGACTTGCACCGTCATACGAAGACGGCACACGGCAAAGTTATGTGGTAAGTAATGACAGTACCCTGATGTCCCAACACACTTTCTGTCCAGTAGCTGACTAAGCCTAGCGACCTGTGTACGAGGAATAAGAAGGTTTTCACCCACGAACACGAGCTCTTCACCTTTGCCGAGCTTAGAAAGCACCAGAAGTTCGGCGACGACAACCCTGGCGCTATTGATCAGAGTGGTTTCAAGGGCCACCCGGAGTGCGGCTTCTGTCGCCAGCGCTTCTATGGTGACGACGAGCTATACACGCATTGTCGAGAGAAGCACGAGCGTTGCCATATCTGCGACCGCCGAGATGGCAACAGACAGCAACAGTATTACATGAACTACGATGCGCTTGAACAGCACTTCCGGAAAGACCATTTCGTGTGCCCAGATCGGGAATGCCTGGAGAAGAAATTCGTTGTGTTCGACTCAGAGATGGATCTCAAGGCTCATCAAATCGAGGCGCATCCGAATGGTCTGACCAAGGACGCTCTCAGAGACGCAAGGCGGGTAGATATGTCTGGCTTCGGAAATTTCCGAGCTCCCCACGAGCAGGAGCATGGAAGACAGAGCGAGCGAAGACGGGAAGGCGGCAGAGCTCGTGGAAGGGGTAGAGATCCGAACGCTGAAGCAGTGCCTGCATCGTCTGCGCAACCTCTTAGCAGAGCAGAGCTGGCATATCAGCGCCAGATGGAAGCTCAGCAGTCTGGAGCTACTGGACGAACTTTTGGCGGTCAGCTCTCAGCTCCTACGCCTGGAGAAGCGTTCGCTGCTCGACCTGCTTCTGGCGCACACGCACCAAGCACGCAGACTGCCTCTAGGCCCAGTCAAGCAGCTGCGAACAACATTTCAAACGGTATCAATCAGTTGAGCTTGAACTCACAAGCTTCCACACCCCAGACTCCACAAGACCAAGCGCGGCTCCTGCGACACAACGCAGTCACTGAGCGAGCATCTAACATGCTGCGCAATGACCAGACTAAGCTGCAGCAGTTCCGAGCTGACATTTCGGCATATCGAAACGACAAGGTTTCGCCAGCGCAGTTCATCGAAGGTCTTTTTGCGCTCTTCGACAGCGATTCTAAGGAGCTTGGTAAACTGGTAAAGGAGTTGGCCGACATCTTCGAGATCCCGGTCAAGCAGCAAGGACTTTTGAAAGCCTGGAGCGACTGGAAAGCAATCAATGAGGACTATCCGTCGTTACCTGGTTCGGCCACAGAACGCGCTCTGAATGGCGGCACTGCGACAAGCGGAGGATCGAGAGTCTTGAAGCTCAAGAGCTCAACAGCGCAATCACAGCGTTCCCAAGCCAACCGAAAAGCAAGTTGGTCGACTGCTTCCTCTAGCAGCGCATTCCCTGCTTTGCCAGCAGCCGCCTCGTCGAGTCGTGGCGGCATCGGGGCTAAACCTGGTCAAACACCATGGATGTCCTCGTCTGCCAAACCCGCACCTGTTCGTAGCACGGGAGTGTCTCCTATTCCATCTCGAGTCGCATCATCCAGCGGTTTGGCCAAGAAGAGCAATGCAGCAATCGCAGATGCATTCCCTGCCCTCCCTGCTGCGCCTAAGCCAACAACGACCATTTTTAGCCCCGGATACACAGGCGCTGGTCTGCGACGAGACAGCGGTCGAAACACACCAGTCAATGTGGCTTGGGGTGCGCCAAGTGCTGGTGCAAGTGGCTCGACGACGCCGGCAGTGGAGGAGAGCGCTGGAGGCAAGAAGAAAGGCAATAAGAACAAAAAGCAGACGCTCTTCCATTTCGGATAGAGCTGTTGTAGGTTCCAAAAAGAAGGTGCAGAATTTGAGCGGTTCCTGGGTGACGCTGACACGGCAGAACAAGCTGTGCGATGAGCGATGTCTGTCAGTATCTAAGTCCCTCCACATGTCATGAGAGACATCCTGCCATGGTTTCTCCAAGTAGATTAGGTCAGACATTACTAGAATTCAAACTTCAGATGTCATTGGCTTCACATGCATGTCATTGACTCCGCAATCAATTATTGGCTCCGCAACTAGTATTGGCAGGGTCAAAGAGCGAACCAAGGAATGCGGGTGGCTGCCTGCTCTGGTGCCGTAACACAGCGAAGAGTAGTACGTTTGTACAGCTTCCGAGACCTTTTGAAGCGCTGAAGGAGTGTGATACAACTTGGACGCGGCGATGTGTCTGGTGGCGTCTGAGGCACATGCGAAGACGCGAAAGGATGATGGCTTGCAGCTGGTGAGGCTCGCAGGCTCCGGCTACCACTGCCACGGAAGGCCTGCGCAAGTTCCCGCACGCAGCCCGTGCTGTGGGAACGAATGGGACGAGCCGCCGGGGCGATGGGGTTCTGAGAGGACAAGCATTTCGCTGCAATCGCCTCAAGCCTCAGGAGCAGCTGGCGAGGCGACCCACGGTACAAAGACTGCACCTGGAAAAGCAGCGCACCTGCGCGCCCAATCGAGCCAGGGCCTCTTTTAGTTCTCGTCCGTTTTCGTTGCATGCTTTTTCCTCCACTACCCTTTCCTTTCAGCACTCCCACAACCACCCTTCAGTTACCCAAATCCAGCTGTGACGGCGGGTGCCACGACAAAAGTTACACACAACGCTCGCAGCCTCGCAGTGTGTGGCCCATTGAACTGGTACGAGCACAAGAACCCGTTGGGGCCATCATCGTTCCAGAGCATAATATCCGTCCTCCCCGCAAGCCGCTAGTCGCGGCTTCCCGCTGCACCCCTCTGGCGCGATTGCACTGCGCTGCCCTCACCACCACCGTATCTGTGGCCTCTGACAACAGCGCAGCCTTCCGACGACGAGCTGACCCTGAGCACTCGCGTCTTCCCTGGAATCCCCTGCGCTGCGCGCATCATCCATCCACTCAACACTCCTCGTCTATTCGCCAAGATCAACCGTGCGGAACCCCGTATTCCGCCAATATGTATTCCCATTCTCGCCAGAGCAACCAGTACCCTATTCCAGCACCTCCACCACAGCAGCAGCAGCCGCAGCAGCAGCAACGCCCAGGAGCTGGTCCATTGCCCCCGCCACCGCAGCTCCACGAATCTGCTCCGCAGATGATGCACCTGCCTGCGCCTGGCCAGCAGCAACATCACCAGCCTGCTCCACCACCGCAGCAGATGCAGCCGCCCATCATGTACAGAGACGCGCCTCCTGACCCGAATGGCGACTACGTGGGTCAGCATGGCGGTAAGACCTACAGGTGCGTGACTCTGATTTCGAAATTATCTTTGCTCGCGCGCTCACATGACTGCAGATTGAAAGTTGAGCAGCAGCCTATCCGAGCCCGAATGTGTGGTTTTGGTGACAAGGTAAGACAGCCCGCGCAGCAATCCATTGCTCTGGTAGATGCACAGAGCTGAGACATGTGGCCAATGACAGGATCGCCGCCCCATCACTCCGCCTCCTTGCATCCGCCTCATACTGTGCGACGCCGTAACAGGACAGGAAATCGATGCTAATGAAATCGACACTACCTTCAACACGCTCGTCGTTGATCTCTGGCATGAGGACATCTCACGTGGCGCATGCAATCTAGTCCGCCACAGCAATGCTGCGCCCACAGTCAGTATTAGCAGTAGCGTCACCACATCCTTTCCGCCACCTCCAGATAGGCCAATGTTCATGCAACCTCCGATGCAGTACAATGCCTACGGTCAGCCAATGGCTGCGCCAACTCCTTACGGCCAGCCTCCATTCTACGGCGGCCAAGCACATGGTTATCCCCCACCATACGGCACAAGCTACGGCCAGCCAGCTGCACCTACGCAAAACTCGAACTCGAACCACACCCGTAATCTCATCGGGCAAGCCTCTGTCAGCTCCGCCACGCTCAACGACGCAGAGGGCACTTTTAGGTAAGTCTTGATCGAGGTATCCTGCTTTGGGTTCCACTAATTGTAGCAGATTGAAATTCATGATATTCAACGTTGCCAGCGGCGATGACCCAAGTAACATCCTGGGCCATGGCGAAAAGACTCCTATGCTTGCCAGCTGCTTCTCGGACCCGTTCACCGTGTACTCTGCAAAGAAGTTCCCCGGTGTAATAGAAAGCACCACCCTCAGCAAGTGTTTCGCCCAGCAGGGCATCAAGATCCCCATCAGGAAGGACGGTCCTCGCACCCTGAGCAACCAGAACGAGTACGAGGACGACTAGAGCCGCAGTGCTATTGCTATCATCGCGGCTTCGCACCTTTGTTACTTGTAACTTGGATTTTTTTTTTGTTTATTTCAGTCTTTCTCGGTCTATTGTAAAATAGATGAGGCGGCGTTCGTGGAAAGGGTAAGGAGTCTTTCAATCACGATGGGAACAGGGGGTATCGGCAAAGTTACGGAAAATGCGTCTCGGAGGAAGCGAAGATCGGGGCTGTACGTAGACGGCATCAGCTGTACAATGGAGGCCGCTAGTCTGTCGGGGCATATAATGATACAGTTTGCTCGAATCGCCTGGTCTACCTGATGTCGTTCAACCGCTGAGTCGGAGTCCACGATCCGGATTCCTCATGTGCTTTGCCCGCATCGTTGCAGCAGCAAGGTCCAAGTACCCCCAGCTCGAACGTGTATCGCACAACATGCATAGCGAGCCATCTCTGTCGGAATTTCCTTCAGGGGCAAGACATATCGCGACGCACGGAATCGAAGACCCCTACATCCGGCTTCTCCGTAGCGCAGCGCTGTGTGGTCGGCGTGGCGTGGCGTGGTGTGCACAACAGCTTGAGTGGGGGGTAAAGCGTAAGCGTAAGAGGTGTGTTGGGTTGGGTTGCTGCACACGCCTTGTGCGGCGCTCGCCTCCGACGCTGTTGGAGGTAGATATTGAGGGAGTGGGGAGGGGTATGTGGGGTGCTAAGGGGCTTGTATGATGCTTGATGGTTTCTGCCTTCTTTCTCCTGCCTTCCACTTTGTGTATTGGTCTTCAGAGCTGGGGCTGCGTAGTAGGAGGGTAGAGTAGGTAGGTAGGTAGATAGGTAGAGATGGAGGTGGGGAGGTTCCGGAGCGTGGGGAGGTAAGTGTAGGGTAACCTGGGAGCTAGAGTGAATGGCTTTAGGGGGTTAGAACAGGCCGTTGTTGTTTGTAGGGGTAGTTGGGGTCTGGGGAAGGCCTTTGTGTTTGATACGTGGAGCATGGGGGGGGGGGGGGGGGGGGGGGGTGTTGTACATGCAGTGGAACAAGGTTAGGAGAGGCGGTATCAGTGGTGCGAGAA